>MU703957.1:101837-114813 GCA_026770625.1 Nicotiana glauca
CAAGATCCTCAAGCAGGGTCACTGTCATAGGAATTTGGGTGGTCAAGATTCCAGTGGAAAACAACAGTGAAAGGCTTGAGAATAAAGAGTCGTCTAGGAGGGCGGGGAAGTAAGAAAAGTGAAAAACTATCCCCAGCAGGAATATCATCCCCAGCAAATAATAACATCCCCAGCAAGCCTTGATAATGAAACGCAGAGCAGGGAAGGAGAAAAGGAGAACCATCCCCAGCAGGAGCATAACAACCAACCACCGCATTTTAAACTAACAAGTTTCTTTGATTTGAAATAGGAAAAAGGATATGGCATTGCTGGAAAGAAAGGCCTGCCACAAGAAGATTATCAAACTGGGGCAGAAAATTTTTCTTTCATTTGGAAAATTTTCTGGAAGACAGGTATCCACTTGGGGAAGAAGAAAGATAACACCAGTCTTAGGAGAAGTGGTCCTTGAACCTGTATTATCCCCAGCAGTGTGGAAAGAAAGAAAATAACAAGTTTCAATGAAAGGAGTTGTATCCCTAGCGGACAGAACAAAAAGGATGAAACTTGTGTTCAGAAAAGCAAGAAGTCAGTGTCATCCCCGGTAGCTTCCAGAGGAATGAAGCACCAGTTTTGAAGGAAGGAAAATTCCCCCAGCAGTGTTCTCCTCAACAGTGTTAGCCCCAGCTGATAACATTTTTATCCCCAAACAGTGTTGAGAGAAAATAAAAATAAAAGAAAGTAGTTTTGAAAAAAAAAAGAGAATAAGAAAAGAAAAAGAAGAAGAAGGGGAAGAAATTAGATTCCCCAACAGTATTAACCCCAGCAGGTAAGTAAATAATTCCCCAGCAGTTTCCAGGGAAGACAACACAAGTTTTGTTTTTGAAGGAAGCAGTTCTGAAGGTACTTCCAGTAGAAGGAAATGGTTTACAAGGCAAAGAAAGGACAACAGTAGTAGGATGCAGATAAAGCAAGTTGATGACGCCAGGAGCCTGCCCGTATAACGGAGGCGTTACCTTTTTTTTTAAGTTGTTGAAGTCAGGTGCCCGCCTGAAGAACGGAATGGCATTTTATTTTAAGTTGTTGTCGAAGTCAGGTGCCCGCCTGAAGAACGGAATGGCATTTTATTTTAAGTTGTTGTCGAAGTCAGGTGCCCGCCTGAAGAACAGAATGGCATTTTACTTTAAGTTTTAATTGAAGTTTTAAATTATTATTGAAGTCAGGTGCCCGCCTGAAGAACGGAATGGCATTTTACTTTAAGTTTTAATTGAAGTTTTAAATTATTATTGAAGTGAGGTGCCCGGCTGAAGAACGGAATGGCGTTTTACTTTAAGTTTTAATTGAAGTTTTAAATTATTGTTGAAGTCAGGTGCCCGCTTGAAGAACGGAATGGCGTTTTATTTTAAGTTGTTGTTGAAGTCAGGAGCCCGCCTGGAGAATGGAGGTGCTACTTTTAAGTTGTTGTTGAAGTCGGGAGACCGCCCGTAGAATGGAGGTGTTACCTTTCAATTATTGCATTCGGGAGCCCGCCCGTAGAACGGAGGTGTTACTTTTCAAGTTTGAAGATTGAAGTCGGGAGCCCGCTCGTATAACAGAGGAATACATTTCAAGTTGAAATCAGTAAAGCGGAGAATTACAGCAAGATCCATGACATAAGTTCAAGTTCGGCAATCAAGAAAGGCCGACAATGTCAAGACAGAAATAAAGAAACATCAGATGAAGCAAGCCGATAAGAAAATAAGGCGACAAGAACAAGCCTGAAAATGTAGATAAAGGTTTTTCATAGACTAGTTTAGTGTAGCTTCTTATTTTTCGTTTTAGCCTGGTGTAATAAGGAGGTCAGTAAGCAGTAGCAGCAACAGCAGTGACATCAAGATCACAGCTTCATGGTAGTCACAGCTACCAAAACTTCCTGAACTACATTGACCTGATTCCTTTTTAGCAAAGGATATGTAGGAAACCTTTTGAAGCAGAGGTTCGGTCAAATCTTTGAAAAAAATGCTTTACACGGAGTACTCAAACGGGCAAAAAATTGCTCGTATCCGCTCACTTTGTCTTTGCACGAAAACTCTTCGTGTTTATGGGCACAGAGGGGCAGTTGTGAGCACGTGAAAATTTGTCTGTTTTATGGTGTGCATTTTGTGAATTTTTCGTGATATTTTGATAATTGCTTGTGTTTGTATGTGCGTGATTATGTGTGTCTAAATTAATGAAAATACAAAATATGTCGCGTTTTTGTATGTAGGATTTAATCCTACAATTGTGAGTAATTAAGTATGCTTTACAAAGACGAAAAAATAAAAAAAAAGGTACTTCGCATTTTTTTTACATTTAATGTCAAATTGTGTGATTTTTCTTAATTGGTATTTAATATTATGTGATAATTATTATTAAGGGATGATTAGTATTTTTAAGTTAATTTTGGTTTCACAATTTAATTTAAAATTTTGGTAATTAGGAATTAAGAAAGAAAATAAAAGAAAAGGAAAAATTGAAATAAAGAGTTGAAAAATCGGATTGGGCCAAAAGCTTAAATTAAAAATCAGGCCCAAAAACACCTTCTTAAACCGGTCCAATTAACCAGACCTCTCAAACGTCCAAAACGACGTCGTTCCATGGCCAGGGGATCTCAACCGTCCATTAATCATGATCCAACAATTCTAAATACACCCATTAACCCGTCTCATAACCCGTACCCGTTACCCGATTCAAATCGACCCCCTACTTACCCAAATGACATCGTTCTCATTAAGTTAGTTGATCTAGGCCATTGATATCGTTTGATCAAACGGCCAAGATATATTCCCAATAAACACCTCACCCCCCTTGGCCAAACCCCCCTTGTCTCTCCATTGTCTCTATCAGAGACGACCCCTCCCAAACCCTAGCGCCACCCTCCTTCTCCATCGCCTGAAACCCGGCGGCAACAACACCGCCGACCACCCAAATAACACCCCTGAACCTTCTAGCCACCCTCTCCACAAATCCATGAACCGTTTAGCTCGAATCATCCCCCATCGTCTCGAATCTTCGTTTGAAGATTCGAGCAAAACTTGAACCCACTCCAACCAAGCCCAAACTCACACCCTGTCACACCCTGACCTTCCTAATTACCAAACTACCATTGGTTTGGTTCGAATCTAACTCGAACTGTTCGAATCTCAAATCACACCCTCAAGAACCCTAGAAAACCAAATGTTAAAATTTGTCCAATTAATTAGAGATTTGGGGTTTAATAGACCTTATCAGAGTATTTTCGGTTGAGAACACTTCGACTAAGGTCCGTTCAACCTCAAAATGATCGAAGTATGAGTTTGAGCCCGGGTCCGTCCAGTTTAAGCTTTGGAGGTAATTTTTCTTTTCCTTTCCTTTTGTTCTGCATATATTTTGTTAATGTCTGATTACACGTTTAGTTTAACTTATTTAAATTTTCGATTATTGTCTTTGAATTTGTCCTGTCCATCTTCAAATGACCTTTTTGTTTGGTCAAATTGTTTCTGTTTCGTTGTGTAGTATATAATAGGTTGTGTAATCGATTTGATAAGTTTCGTCGATTAGTTAGGTTGTATTATAACTAAATTTTTCTCTTTATTGTCAATAATTGTTATACAAAATGGTTTGTATAGTCGATAGAATATATGTTGTAAAGTAGTTTTTCAGGTTGATTGCTAGAATAGCATGACCATAGTGTAAAGTTTTCTCCCAGTAGGTTATCCGTTTGGCCTCTTTCTGTGACAATTTTATGTTTTAAAACCTGGTAATTGCTCTAGTTGATATCTAGTTTTGATTAGCATTATCAATTCCTTTTGTATAGTGCCATGTTTCAAGAATTGAATTGAAGTTTGCTGTTTAGTCCTACTGTTAAAAATGTTCTGATATGGACTTAACCTTGTTTGAATTTTCTTAAAGATATAGTCTTTCCGTTGATATAGGATTGGTTATAGCTGTAAAAATTGAAAGTAATTGGGTTAGTATTGGGGCAGTAGATTTCAGCAGTTTAAGGGGTATTTTGGGGAATTAAATTACCTAATAATTAAACTAGGGTTGCTATTAGACTAAGTGGAAACATTTCTTAATGGGAATGTCACTTGTTGCTGATTTTAAGGGGTTGAAATGTGCACTAACTGATTAAATAATCAGCACTAGGATAATGGGGTAAGATGAAATTGAAAGATAAGATTGAGAGTGAGGAATACACTAATAAAAAGGCCTATTAAAAGAGCTGGAAAATCAGATATAGCGGGGCACAAGAAAGGTTCTGAAAAGAAAGGGACAGAAAAACACATAGAGAAAACAGAGGAAGTTTTATATATTGAAAGAAAAAAAAATACAGAGAGATATGTAGAGTCTTGAGAGTTTTTTTTTAGCTTGAAAAATCAGTTCTTCTTGAGAGTATTTGAGTCAGTTTTTGGGAAGCAATCGAATAGAGTTTGAAAAATAGGGTAGATATCATTTTCTAAAGTTTTGAGCCAGTTGTTGAAAATTGAAAACAAAGAAAGTATAAGCTGGCACTGTTTCATTGAAGTTTTGGTCCAGTTTTGGTTTAATTCAAAGTTCAGTCGAGTCTGGTTTGGTATTGCTATTGCTGTTTGGTTTTTTACAATTATTTCTGGTCTGGTCGAGTGTTATTAACTGGTGTTGAGTTGTTCTGTTCCATTGCTGTTGCGGTTGTTATTACTGGGCTGTTGTTGTTGTACTGCTGATTATTGCTGTGTTGTATTGCTACTGCTGACCATTCCTTTCTCTATTTCAATTCGAATCCCGTTTTGATTGTCCTTTAATTAGAAAAACTCCCTTTACCACGCCCTTCGCGGGGTGCGGTAGCGCCAAAAGGAGGTGTGACACCGATCCGCGAGACTAATAAACCGGCTTGTGATTCATGACTCCTATGAACCTAGAGCTCTAATACCAAATTGTCACGACCCCAGTTGGTCCTCCGTGAACTATCTTCACGGCCCCTAGTCTTTACGACTAGGTAAGCCTAACAAAATGCAGCAAAAGAACAATTTGCAGAAAGAAAGTAATTAAAAACCAAGATAACAAAGTTAAACAGTGTTTAACATGCCGCCTGGCATATAACAGTACAAAAATCTCAATCTAACACTCCAAAAATCCGGAACCCCATGAATCACATCCTAAAAGATTACATAATAAGCTCTAACTCCAGAAATGTCTACCAATAAGGGAAATAAGAAAGGGGCTATACTAGTGCTGAGAATAGAAATGGACTCTTCGATCTACGGACGCGACAGATATACCTCGGAGTCTATACAAAGTGCCTCGCCTCAGGCGTGATAAGATTGAGTGGGAGTACCTAGATTTGAACATGAAAAACATGCGTAGAAAGGGCATGAGTACACCATAATGGTACTCAGTAAGTGTCAAGCCTAACCTCGACTGGGTAGTGACGAGGAAGGACAGGACCCTACAAAGGTTAAAGGAAATACAAGATATAACAGTGTAGAATAAGACAGTATACTTAATTGCAACAGTAAGAAGTAACACATAATAGAAGAACAACAACAACTTTAACAGAGATAGAATAATCACGAAAATAAATATAGCTCAACACAGAGATAACAACCGGGGGATCTCTTAGTATCTCGAGGATCTCTTAGTATCCTCAATATGTGTACTGGGAATCTCTCAGTATCCCGAGGATCTCTTAGTATCCTCAATATATATGCTGGGGATCTCTAGGTATCCCAATGATCTCTTAATATCCTTAATATACATGTTGGGTATTTCTTGGTATACCACACTACAGTCCAAATCAGTATAGGTGCACGGGATCTCCCGGAATAACGAATTCGTAGTCCCAAAGTAAACACACAGCATCAACACGAAGAATACTTAATTCAGTTCAAATTTCATACCAAGGTAAGAACAGGTATTTATAACTTAACATGCCACACATAATCCAAATAAGTCAATTTGAACAAATAAAGCAGTTAAGGTAATTAAACATGCTTCCATAAGCTAACAGCAGGCTTAAATTGCAAATAATATAAGCAGGAAAGGAAATACAATTATAGTTACTTAATGAAAAGATGATTTTCAACAATTAGCACAAGTACACACTCGTCATTTCACGTACAAGGCATTTCAAATATCAACAATACCAAATCCTAAGGGGAGTTTCTCCCACACAAGGTTAGGCAAGCCACTTACCTCGAACCAGCTCAAAAATCAACTCGAAACCATGTTCTTGCCACGAGTACTCGACTCTAAATGGCCCAAATCTATTCAATTCAATTGCATAACATAAATAACACTTAAAGTAACTAATTCTACAATTAAATTCTAAGCTAATACGCGAAATTAGGTAAAAATAACCAAAATGCCCCTTAGGCCCATGCCTCGGAATTAGGTAAAATATATATATATTCAAAATCCCTACGCTCTCACGAGTTCATGCATACCAAAATTACCAGAATCGGACCTCAATTGGTCCCTCAAATCACCACTCAAAGCTCTCCAATACCAAGCCCTAGTTTCTTCAATATTTACCCACAAATTTTCATAAAATTCAAGCCTAATCAATGAAATAACACCATAGGGATGTGTTTTATGAACAAAATTCTTACCTCAACGAAGTTGTCTCTGATTCCCTCTTCAAAATCCCCCAAAAGCTTCAAAAATCAATTTAAAATAGTGAAGAAAAGCTGAAAATCGCGAAGGAGGGTTTATATACTTTCTAGCTCAGGGTTCTCACACCTGCGACCCTTCCTCCACTTCTGCAGTACCGCTTCTGCGTTTTTCACTAAGGCGCCCATTTCTGTATCTGCAATCAAGAAGTCGCACCTGCGCTATCGCAGGTACGATCGAGCATCCGCTTCTGCGGTCCCCGCCCTACATGGCCAATTCCGCATCTGCGACCATCTGGGTGCTTTTGCGTGCCCGCACCTGCGGTCCCTTAGCCGCAGGTGCGGTTATGACAGCAGTGGAACATCTTCAGATGCCAAAACCAAACTCAATTCTTCCATTCCGAAATCACCCCGAGGCCCTCGGGACCTTAACCAAAAGTAAAAACAAGTCATATACTACTATCCAAACTTCTACCAATCCTTAAAACACCTAATACAATATCGAAACATAGAATTAACTCTGGATTCAAGCCTAAGAACTCTAAAAACTCTCAATTTATGCTTTCGATAAAAAAGTCTATCAAACCTTGTCCGAATGACCTGAAATTTTGCACACACGTCACAAATGACACAACGGGCTACTCCATCTTTCGGAATTCCATTCCGACCCCTATATCAAATCTCACTACCGAACCAGAAACTTCAAAAATTCAACTTTCGGCATTTCAAGCCTAAATATGCTACGGACCTCCAAAACACAATCCGAACACGCTCCTAAACCCGAAATCACCCAACAGAATTCCGTTCCCGGGCCGTCTTCACACTGCTCCGACTACGGTCCAAATTCTAAGACTTAAACTCTCATTTGGGGACTAAGTGTCCCAAAACTCTCCGAAACCTCCAAATAAATCTTCTCGGCAACTCACAATAGCAGAAACAAACACAGGGAGTGCAGTTAATAGGGGATTGGGGCGTTAATTCTTAAAACGACCGGCCGGGTCGTTACACACTTCTACTTCATATTTCTTGATTATTAATTGGTATTGAATCCAATCACGTATCTTTAAAATCACAAATCAAATTTAATTGTTACTCGTATTTTCGAGGTAAACAAAAATATGAATTCTTATATGAGAGCGTCACTAAAGGTAAAATTAAAATTTTAAAATTTAAACACTTAGTAAATATAAAATATATCATCTTTTTCGAAATAAAGTAAAAAGAAAAAGTAACACTAACACACATAATTTGAAACATAGGGCTTATATAACTGCTACTTTGCATGAAGCCTCTGATGTTGATGTTTGTAATTAGAGAGGGTAACTTCTGGGATTTGAGTTACTATAGTTGATTAAACAAGTGTTTCAGCTTTTCATTAACTCCTTAGAGTAAACTATCAGTCTTAGAATAACAGACAAAGCACAAAATAGGACACACATATCAAACCATGATAAGAGCCTATAAGAACTAAAATACAATTTTAATTTGTTTCTTACCATTGAGTTAATAAAGACACCATGACTCCTTGAATTAAAGGATTTATAGATGAACTCGCCATTTCCAAATCTGAAGAAAACCCACTTTAAGGCAGACCAAAATCCGGAAAATAACTATCTCAAACATTAAGTCTGGATCATTATTCATGGAAGAAGAAACTGAAATGCAAAAATATTTCTCACTGCCCTAAAATTGGAATTGTTTAAAACCTACACATAAACCATAATAATACCAACGCATGAAACACTAATAGGATAATGTTATCAATCAATTACTTAAGAGCTGTAACTTTAACTCGATAGATTTAAAGACAAAAAAAGATGCCTACTCAGAATCTTCACTAACCAGGATACTTGAACACATTTTTGACAAACAAAAGACACTGACATATTATCAACAAAATGAATATGCCTACTCAAAATATTTCAGCCCTAAATTAAATTTACCAGGATGACTATGAAAGGACACTGCTATATTACCTAATGTTATCAACCACTTACTTAAAGACTGCAAAATTTAAATCAACAAGAATTAAAGATAAAACAAACGAAGACCAGCATTTGTTGATCAAGAACATATAAAGATATATATATAGTAGATGCCAAATATCTATAACAGCATGAATATTTGATCACACTAATAATGATTATTTCTCAATTGAAGATCATGAGTCAGTTAATTGTTTAATTAGTATTTCTCGAGATTTAGAACTGCCACCAAAACTTGACCACTTCTCAAAAATATGCATGCCATCAAATATAGTGAACTGCTACTATTCTAGTTTCCTCTTTAAGTTTTTCCTAGTGGAGTTTGTTCTAGTGTGAACTTTTTGAATAAGTTTGTGTATAATGCATTGCCTTATATTTTTTTTTACTGAAAAACAATAGGATCACTAAGGCAATATGGTAGGGAGCGTAGTATAAAAAGAGGCTTGCTGTCTTTAATATTGAGTATGCTGCTTGTGTCTCCCAATCTGTAATAGAACCATTAGTTCCTCCCTTTTCATTCTCCTCTTACTGCATCATTGCTGGTGTTTTATCTTGTGCGACAATACGAATATTATGTTTGAGTTCGGTCTGATCTGATTTAGCTACAAATCTGTTACATATATAATGGCGGGAAGCAAATTTGTTTTCATGGTAAGAATATATCTTCCTTGTAGTTGTAGTTTTTACTGAGTGTCTTCAATTATTTGTAACTAACTAATAACTTCTGTTTTTTTTTTAAAGATTCTTGCAGCATTTTCCTTTATTATTCCTGTCGCTTCTGGCGGAAAATTAGTCATTAAGAAAGAAGCTGTAGCTTTAGCAACGTTAGGGGTCTTCACATTGGCCGTCGTGATCTTCTTATTTGTTTACTTGGTACGGTATTGTACTAAACTTAGGTTTAGGACAATTGGCCCTAGGGTAGTGAGACTATTTCCTCTCCTTCAGTATTCGGAATTGAACGATTTCAGCTTTGGCGTTACTAGATGCAGTATATGCCTAGCTGATTTTGTTCAAACCGAGTACATCCGCATGTTACCATGCAGTCATGTTTTTCATCATGACTGCATCGTAACATGGATGACTTGGCGTATAACTTGTCCGGATTGTCGTCGGGGTTACAGGCATATTGTGCCTTAGTAGGAATAGTTTTCCTTCAATAGGGTCTTCCGACAATGTATAGAATGTTGTTGTGACAATATTACTCGGATGCATACAGTTCTAGTGGAATGTAATTGTGGAAATTGTGAACCGCAATAAATTTATTATTATTTCATTATCATTATTATTAATTGTGGCGTTGTGATGCACCGTTCAAGTAGGAATTTATCTTCTGAGCTATCATGACAAATATTTAACAGCTTGATGTTTGGAAATTTATCATGAAACTAGTGACCTTCTCGCGCTTCACGCGATTATAAAATATTTTGTTATATTCATGGAATAATTTTTTTAAATATTCAAATAATTAAAAAAATTGAAACGAATATGTGTGAGGAGCTAGTTTTTAAATTTATAGTTCTTAAATATGATGTTTGATTTTTATTCCAACTATATGTCTTATTTTTAAGGTTTTAATAATATGTTTAGACCACAATTCATACCCTCATAAGCACAAAATATAATAATTCTCTATGTAACTCTTTATACTGATAAGATAGAATATAATTAATTTGGATATTAATCTTGTTTCATAAGTCATCCTACCAATATTACCATTATAAGATACTACCCAATCAACATGATAATCAACTGCAAGTTTGCATGAAGCAGATCAACATTAAGGAGGCCCTCCCATTAACTTCGGATCTTCTACTCTCTTTTTTGGCTTTTTTCTTTTCCCTTCCTTTTTTTTCCCATTATTCATTTGTTTTCTCCTTATACACCACTTCTCCAATAAAATTACAACCACTCCCGTAAAACTGCAAAATTCCTTTTAGTCCAAAATTCACGTTAAACATCTTAATAGTATTTCATCATCTCAAAAAACTTATCATTACTAATTATACATTCTTTCATATAAAATCGCTACTGGAATTAGAGCAAATGAAACAAAACTTAAACAGTTATTAATTAAACGGACATCAATTTACTAACAAACTGCATATTCATTAAGTAAAATATCCAGTTGCTAGGGATTGATTTAAAAAAAGAAATTTATCGATAAAAATTAATTATTTAACCTTTCGTGATGCCTCACTAATTTGTATGGTTCTCTATTTTCTCTTCAATTTCTTTCTTTTTATTAAATGAAATAGCAGCTACCACCTCTCTTTCTTGCAATTTTCTTCCATTATATGATGTTCTGATTTTTTTTTCTCGTAGAAAGAAAGAAAAAGGTTTGTATTTGTGTATGCATAGAAAGAAAACGAAATGAAAAATGAGAGGCATGAAATTGATCATATGATCTATCTTAACTTCACTATCCCATATGTATAAACTCAAAAAATAAAGCCAGTAAAGAAGTGGGAGGGATGTGTGAGAGCCAATAATTTTATATAGCTGCTGCAATTAAATTTAAATACAGTTGATAAAGTTATGAGATGGTAGTTTTTATGTACTTATCTTATTATATCCATGTTTGAGTAGTTAATTTCGTTGTATCTTTTTTATAATTTTTTTGTCAATAATTTTTGAATCTCCAAATTTATTGGAGCTTTGTCCTAAAATTTATCACTTTGTTAATTTTTTGATGTTACATTTGGAATTATCACAATAATTTGCTCTCCTATTCTATATAAATAGATTATATATTGTTTGAATTTTAATGAATAAAATCTCTATTAAATTAAATGAACTTATATAATCATTAAATAACTTTTTATTATGTATTTATATTTATTATATTAACCAATATTTAGTATAATTATATTTTTTAATAGAAATTATTAGCATATTACTTGTTTAATATTTTTGTATGCTAATTTTCTTGCAATATAATAGAAGATATATATTTTATTACTTTTGAAAATATTTTTTTATTTTAAATTTTATTATATTTTTTAAATAATATTGTTTGAATTTTAATGAATAAATACACTTTTTACTTTAAAAAAGAAAAACGAAAATAATTTTTAAAAATGAAATAAAGAAATTAACTATCCTAAACCAACCCTCACCCACGTTTTTGTAGTTAATTTAGGTAGTTAATTTCTTTGCAATTAACTAATTATGCCCTATGACTTTTTTCTAGGCTATCACTTGGATTATTATGGTGCCTTTATTTTTTGGCTTTTAACAATATATAAATACAGATATATATTTGAATTAGAAATTTTTTAATAATTTTATTTAAATTTTATTATAAAATAATTTTTAAGTTTCAACTTTGTTGGAGCTTTGTCACTTGTCGTCTTATGGTTATACCACTTGACATCATATAATTATTTACTTCTCTCTCTCTCTCTCTCTCTATATATATATATATATATATATATATATAGAGAGAGAGAGAGAGATGGTAATTTTTATTTTATTTTTTATCATTTTCATTTTTTATAGATACATAAATTCAAAAAATAATAACTAATAACTAATTATTGACTAAATATAATATAGATGGTAGTTTTTTTATTTTTTATTACTTTTCAGTTTTTATAGATATTTAACTGTAATAGATAATAACTAATTATTAACTAAAAATTAATTAGTAACTAATTATGCCATGTAGCTTTTTTTTATGATGTCATTTGGCTTATGAGCTTTATCCTCTCCTTTTAATATAATATAGATATAGATTTAGTAACAATATCATTGTTGTTGCTAAAAGATTGTTGCAAATTATATACTTTCTTGTAGTGGATACTAAGAGAAAAATATCAAAAAAATGAGAGAATAGATAAATAGGAGTCCTAGCATTAGAGAGTGCCACATCACTTTTTCTATTCCTAACTTTTTTTTTATATATATATATATATATATATATACTAGTTTAAGTGTACGCGCGTTGTGCGTGTTTCTCATCTCAATAAGTATTTTTTCGTAAGCAACTTACATATTTAAAAACAAAATTATGTTTGAGTAATAAAATAAAGTGTAAGCTTATGAAATTATTGAATCTTGATCCTATATAGCTGACTCGATAAAAGAACAAAAATTGTTCATGAAAGTCCTCAATCATTATTCAATATGCTCATCTTAAATTATGTTCCAATTTATAATTTTATCAATTTAATTTTACAAGTTATCTTGCTTTGTTTTTAGTTTCGGTAAAAACACATATCCTTTGAAGATTTAGAAATTTTCTGATTCTTTTTTTTTTCTTTCAAAAGCTATTCTCAACTTCATTCGAGAAGACATAAACATGATATAAACTTAAGACTTTTATTACGAATTTTTTCAAAATTTTCAAATAATATAATTAAAAAATTAAGTCATATGTCTTCTCAATTTATTTCCCTTCGATCAATGTTACCCATGTAGTGAAGTTTA
>MU703960.1:4285-26229 GCA_026770625.1 Nicotiana glauca
TAATTACTGTCAATTAAAGTACTTAAACTAATTAACACTAACAATTATCAGAATCGACTAATATCAGAAGCTAATGAAACAAACAATTAAAATCACACTGTTTCGATAAAAAACCAATTCTACTAATTTGATATCAATTTATTTACTAAATCATAATTTAAACCAAAATCTATTACTAATTATCCTAATATTAATATCTAATTACTTTATTTATCAAAACTAATCACATAGAAGCTCAACAGTATCAATTTTATTTTTAAACTAAAAGATACTATAAGAAAATCAGTAAACCCTAATTAAAACTAAACAAACAGAAATTAATAGAAAAATAACAAAAAACATATAAACATGCAAGAAATAAAAGAAGAAGAAACAGAAAAGAAAAAAAAAGAAAATTTAGCTTTTTCTTTAACTTGGACAGTTTCCTAGACCTCAAGAAAGAACAGGAAAGGTTTGACGTCAATTTTCTTGAACTTTGACTTCACCGGAGAATCTTAAACTTTTGTTCGAGCCAATCCAGTTGGCTTTTTGGCTCAAAACTTTCAGAATCGTGTTGAAGGTGGTCAGGAGGTGATACGGTGTGATTTTGGGTTGGATTGGATAAGGTCGTGTTCGCCGGAGTTAGGGTTCCGGCGAAGCATTTTTGAATATTCGAGATGATGGGGCTATGTTTGAAAGAAACAGAGTAGAGGGGTGGATTCAGGGTCTCAAGGCGGTCCTATGGTGTAATTTGGGGGCTGGTTGGTGAAGGTGTTATTTTCCGCCGGTAGGGTTCCGGCGGGGTCAGTGGGAGAAGAAGGCGGCTTAGGGTTCAATAGGGGAAAGATGAAAGAAAATGTTTTTGATTTTTGGTTTGGTATATGAAATATATTAAAAGGGTAATTATTATCCACAACCGTTGGATTAGTCAAATTGAACGGTTGAGATTGGATGGGTACTTATACGGCGTCGTTTTCTTTTAATGAAGTCAAGCTACACGACCGTTGGATCAAGGTTATCAAGGGCTGGGATTGAGCCTTCTTAAACGTCGTCGTTTGGTTAGGGCTGGGGCTGACCAGGTAGGGAACTTTGGGCTCGGCGTATTTTTGAAAGGTTTTTTTTTTGTTTGGGCTAATCCAAATAAGCCCAAAAATGTAAACCAAGCCTATTTTCTTCAATTTTTTATTTATTTTGTTTATTTATGTATTTGTTTCCCATTTTATAACTTTGTATTTATTTTTATTTTTGTATTTTACATTTTCCAGATTTATTTTTATTATTTTTTCTGATTTTTTAAATTGTTAAACTAAAACTAATTAAATTCTAAAATCTATTTAATAACTATTTATAGCAATTTTCAATTAAAACACTAAAATGCTATTTTTTTTATTTTCCTTAAATTGTTCCAAAATGAATTTATGAAATTAAAAATCCTAATGCATATGCGTATTTTTGTATTTTTAATATAAATTATTATGCAGCTAATTACCACAAAAATGCAAAAAATATTAACAAAAAATTATAAAAATAAAGGAAAATCATTTTGTTTGTTTGTTTTAGGAATAATTTACTTAGGGCAAAAATCACGTGCTCACACATATCACAGTCGTTGGTTCATCTAAAGAAAACTATTTTCTACTTACATTATATTTACTAAATCATGCATAACTATTGTTCAAATTGCTTCTGTTTAGCAATGCTACCCCAATGATACGCAATACCGGAAGCCAGGGAAAAACGAACTAGCATTTCCCCCTTACAAAACCTACGATTTTTTTGGATGCAGGCATTCGACCTACAAAATGTCAGGTATATTTACATATGCATACTTTTTCAAGAATGCAACTCTTCTCAGAATCATCACTTATCCGAAATTGCTACCCGCACACAACCTTCCTGTCAGTCATGACATCGTGATCGGCAATCAGCTAAGAAATCTCACTACTATCTGTCCTTTTATTTTCTCGCATTGCATAAGGCTACCTTTCTGCCTTTCGAGACTAAGCATCATCTCCATCTGCGTCTTCTTGCATTGTATAAGGCTACCTTTCTGCCTTTCGAGACTAAGTTTTGTCTCCATCTGCATTCTCGCATTGCATAAGGCTACCTTTCTGCCTTCCGAGACTAAGCATCGTCTCCATCTGCATCATCTGTATTGCATAAGGCTACGTTTCTGCCTTCCGAGACTAAGAGCTGTCTCCATCTGCATTATCTGTATTGCATAAGGCTACCTTTCTGCCTTCCGAGACTAAGCGCTGTCTCCATCTGCATTATCTGCATTGCATAAGGCTACCTTTCTGCCTTCCGAGACTAAGCACTATCTCCATCTGCATTTTTGCATAAGGCTACCTTTCTGCCTTCTGAGACTAAACATTGTCTCCATCTTGCCTTATCTGCATAAGGCTACCTTTCTGCCTTCCGAGGTTAAGCTCTACCACCACTTGCATGGCTGAAATACCGTCACTTTGTCTTTCTCGCATGGCTGAAATATCGCCACCTCACATCTTGCAATCGGCTGAAATATCGCCAAACTTTATTTAAATTCTACATCCGCTGAAATATCGCCAGTTCATCTCTATCATCATCTATACTTATGCTTTTTGTCGACTGAAATATTGCCATTTTACTTTTTACGTCGGCTAAAACATTGCCTATTTGATTTAAATTTCTGTCGGCTGAAATATTGCCATTTTACTTTTTACATCGGCTGAAACATCGCCTGTTCGATTTAAATTTCTGTCGGCTGAAATATCTCCATTTACGCTCTTTGCATCGGCTGAAATATTGCCATTTATGCTTTGCATCGGCTGAAATACCGCCAAATCTTACATCTCATGGGCTGAAATATCGCCAAACTGTCTGAAGGCGTTATTGTTCGGAGGCATCATCCTTCATAGCCCGAGAACACCATGACATGGCTCGAGGACCCACTTTATATCCTACACATCATTATTCAAAGGCATCATGGTTCGGAGGCACCATTATCATAGCCCGAAAACATCATTTCATAGCCAACGAATCCTTTAATTTTGCGCTTCATGAACCAGGACATCATGGTCCGAGGACGTCATCCTAACCGTCCAAGGACAGCATTCATGGTCCAACGAGAACTTGCATCATGTTTAAGTTTATGCACAATATACGCCCGTATTGCTTACTTGCAGGTACACCGGCTAGCAACGGCCGTCTCAGCAGGAGCGATCCTGCTCCAGTCCTCGCCGCCGATCCAGTTTCAAACACCTCTTGCCCCCTAAACATCGTGCCCATCTCTTTCAAATCGCCATCTGCATGTTCCGTCAATGGTTCCTAAACTACATACGGCCTGTTTCCTGTAAAACCAGGGATATGTAGGCAGCTCAGAAATCGGAGCTCGGTCAAACTCTTTTCAAATTGCCGCTTCCGATCAAAATTGGCCATCATATCTTTACCCGACAACTCTTTCATCCTTCCCGGGTAAAGAGGGGCAGCTGTTGATACCCAATTTTTTCCTAAGTATTTTTATACCCAAAATACTTCCAAAATAACATATTGGTGCATATATAAGCACACACAATAGTTTTGGCATTTTTAAATAATTTTAAAACCAATTTATTGCCTATTTTAATACAACAAAATCCAATAATTATTTCCAAAATTATCATTCTTGGTGAATAATTTATTCTATTTTCATATTTATACCAAAATATAATTAAGGTGATTTTCGCATATTTTTTACAAGTTCATTTGGTATTTTAAAGCTAAATTGCATATTGTTGCAATTATAGCCTATCTTGTAATTTATGGCATTTTATGTTTATAAAATTAGTCTCAACATTTTTTAATTAATATCTATATAATATTCATTTACCCAATATTCTTAATCTGCTTTTTAAAATCGTATTACTATTTTATAAAAAAATTTAAAAGGAAAATTGGCTATTTACGACCTAGCCCTAATTATATTTCAATTATAGCCAAATTGGCACCCCTATTCAACCCAATTCAGCCCCAAAATTGAGCCCAAATCACCCCAGTCCAATTTCGTCCTAACCCGACCCAGTACCCATTTAAACCAAACCCGTCTGTTTTCTTCTAATCTGAGCCGTTGATCATTTTGATCAATGGCCCAGACCTCCCCTTTCCTTTTTTAATTCCAAACGACCTCTTGCCCTACCTCATTATTCACCAAATGCCGCCCTTGAATCCCCCTCTTCTCTCAACTCTCTCAACTCACCTCAAACCCTAGTCGTCGCCCCTCATAGAAACCCTAATCCATGGCTCCCCAGACTCATCGGAGGCCTACAACGGCCTCCCATGGCTCCTATGTGCTCATCTCTGGGGTCCTATGACCAGACCTTGAAGGGGGTCTCGACCAAGCTTTTTGCTCGATGGCTGTTCTCCGGTCATCTTCAACCTCTGTCCGGCCAGCCATGGCCATTCGAGTTCAATCTTCGACTATCCTGCTCAGATCAGGAGTTTTCAAAGCCTTTCCCATCTCCTGGGTTTCTTATGAAACCCTATCTCCAAGGTTCCTTCGATTTATTCTTAGATTTGCTCCAGATCTATGTGTGTCTGAACTTTCTGAGCATGTTTCTCGAAGTTTCCCCAATTTTTGCTTTCAAAATTCTTTGTTCTTTAACTATGGTTTATGTTAAGTTATTTCTAATCTCCTCCCTTGTTCTTGGCATGTTTTTGTGCTTTGCTGGTTTGTTTCCCTTATCTGAGTAAGCATGTTGGAAAACCCTAATTTTGTGATTTTTGTTTGAGTCTGTTTGTTAAGGTTTCATTCAATTCATACGCTTATCTTCTCTAGGTTTATTTGATGTTAAAACCCTAATTTTGGGGATTTGCTTGAGTTCCTGAGCCTATCTGCTTGGTTTATTGATTAATAGTTAAAACACTAATTTTTAGTGTTTTTCACTAAGAACTTTGAAATTGTTTGTTGTTTCACCTGTTTGTCGTCTCTAAACTCAACTGATTTGAAAACCCTAGTTTCTTTGGGAGGTTATTCGAGTCCTGTGGGGTTGTTTGTGTAGATTGTGTGTTTGAAATTATTCAACTTGATTCCTTGTTTCAAAATTTCTTTTCTCTATATGTTCTACATTTGTGCCACCTGACAAACTCGATTATGATTCTCACTCGACTCTCTGCATGTTTTCGATTCCTTCTCTCTCTATTACACACTGAAGCCTAACTAGCATGTTTTGAATGTATGCTCTATGCTATTGGTGTATGATGTTTCTTTTACCATAGCTTGGCCTCACATGTCTGCTATTTGTGCATGCATTATATACTGAGTTCCTCCTGTGATTTATTTTTTTTTAATTCGAAATTGATTTCAAAAACTTTTCCTTCCCTGAGATCCTGATTTTACTAGCCTGTCAAAGTTTAATTGATTATCTTCCTTTGATTGGCCTCACTGAATCTTTCCAAAAATAACTTCAAATCATGTACTTAGACTTAATTGCCTATTGTATGACTTTACTGTTTCTTTTATGGCAACAGCCATTCTGCTTACAAGATTGATTCTCATTTCCTTATTTGGATCCTATTAGTATCCTTTTGAATAAGAATCACCTGATTAAAGGGGAGTCTTATGCTAATTGATTCTGATATGTGATAATGTCCATATTTGTGTTGGATTTTTACTTATTACCTTACTCTACTCGTTTTCAAAAAAGCTATAATTACTCTCCTCCCTTTCCTTTGAACACACGAACGCAGACGAGCAATCTGAGTTCAAAATACTCCCTTACATTTAAAAATTCTCTCTCTCTCTTTCTGCTACTTGTGCTGCTGCGGACTCTTGCTTGCTCTACTTTTTTGCACTTTGTTTCTCTACTAGTATGTCCTAGTTAATTTACATGTCCCAACAACAACATGTTTTCATTCCTGTCTACTTCTGTTCATGTTTTCCTTAGTTAACATGTGTTATTAGCATGCTGCAACATGTTTCCCTTTCCCTTGTAATTCAATGTTTAATTTATGTGTACATCCTGTCAGTTGTTGGTTATTTATTTGATGCTTTATGAATCCCAAACCCTCATATCCCCTTTATATGCTTTAAGTTATGGTTCAGAAACATGGCAATGTCTGAAATCATTGTCCATGGATATGAACTGGGCCCTTTGGGGCCCTAAGCTTGTCAATTTCCAGTCCCCATTCCCTCATTGCATGTGCTGAGTAATAGCCTTGGCCTGCCAGTATTTTTAATTATTGTTCAGGCCATGGCTTGACCTCCAGTAGGTCTTTACTCCCTAAATGTTTGATCAATAGGTTTGGTCAGGGGTATGCCAGTCTATTTTGTGGCTGGGCATGACCACCAGCCTGCCTGGGTAGCCCTTATCCCTTCTTTTGCACTTACACCTCATTATTAGAACCTAAGTTTTGCCCCTCTTGTGTGAGCCTTGCCTTGGGACCCTGGAGCTCCCTCTGAACTTGGACACATAAGGGTTGGCCCTTTTATACTGCACAACTCAATTTCTGATTAATATCTTAGGTGTATGTACTGCCTGGGGTTCCTGAAATCCCTTGGATCTCTGAAACACCCTAGATGAGAGAAGGCTTGGAAATCTGGATCTCGGAAGTGGCTCAATCTCATATTATTAGGCCTCAAGTCTGGATTAGGCTGCTCGGATGTAGCTGAGGGTTTCTGATGTATTTTTGTATCTAGTTTATTTCTTTTAGGCTGTAATAACTTGTATAAACTCGGGGAACTTAGTAAAAATGGGGGATGGGATTTAATTTTTACGCATCAAGGGTAGAGATCCTGCCTGTAGAAGTTTGTTATGATTTTCAACCTAGAAATCATGCCTATAGGTTAACTTTCAATTTCTGCAAATACACCTAGAAATCCTGCCTATAGGCTAACTTTTAACTTCTGCAAACTCACATCTAGAAATCATGCTTATAGGATTCATTCATAATTTCTGCATCTCCGCGCATAGATATCCTGCCTATAGGTCAACTACTAAATTCATATAAAATATTGTCTATAAAATATTGCATTCTGCATTAATAAACACCACTAGGCAAATAGTTCATAGGTTCAATAATAAAAGCCGCATATAGATACCATGTTCATAGGACTCTTGTTAATGTCTAAAAAAAGGGTTATCCAAATGAGTAAGCGTATAGAAAGCATGCCTATAGGAAATTTCGAGTCTGAATAGAGGTAATATTAACTGTTAAACTCGTAATGTCCATGTTAAAATTGGTAACTCCTTTTAGTCTGCATCTTCTTTTCTAAAATCAGTATATAACACGTCTAGCTTTAACCAACATTTAGATGCTCAATTAGATCGGTTTTAGTCAACTGCATTCGAGTAATCCTAATGTAGACTTTTCGCCTAAAAATATGCGTTGAACCAGTCCGCTCGTCGCTTTATTTAACTAATACCAAAATCAGTACGTGTAAGACATGCTAAACTATGTGATTTTTGATGGTTTATGGAGGCATATTTGAGCCTTGTTTGCTTGTCTGTTTCCCTCTATTTGCAATTACTTGTTTTCGTTGACGCCTTAGCATTTTATCCTTTGAAACTTCTAAAAGCCCTAAACCCACTTCCCCTTTTGGATTAGTAGTCCATTTTGACTCCGGGACTGATAGGATTGGGACGGGTAATAGCATGCAATAAGTAACGATACCATTCCGCGCTTCAATACCTTAACGGGGTGGGAAGGGTAGACATGGAGATGATGATCACACGATAACACTATGCGTATAATTGGTACTAGTGTTGTGCGAATGATCCATGTGATGTATAAACCTAGGACCCCACTCCCTCTTTATTAGTTGTTGTTTTTAGGTTTTCAAAAGCTGTCCAATATTTTTTAAACTTCCGCTTCTTTTCATTTCTTTTAAGTTACTTGCCTCAATTATTTGACCCATTCCCTTTATTTGTGTATCTCTTCTTTAATCACAAATCGCTTCCTTCCCAAACTTCAGCTTTTTTAAATCATTTTTGTGCTTTTTATTTGTAACTGTTATGTGAAAGGTTCTTGTATTTTCAATGCTTGCTTGTCTACTTGTTTGTTTGCATTTAAAGTCACAATTGTAGCATGGCCGGGAACCACACCAGTGGATCTTGGGGGGTGCCTAACACCTTCCCCTCGAGATAATTTCTAGCCCTTACCCAAACTCTAGTTTTCATCTCAAATTCTTTGAAGTGTCCTAATGCACTATAATCATTAGGTGGCGACTCTCCAAATCCAAAACCCAATTCCCAAATGGGAATAGAGTTGTCCTCCCAAATGTCGTAAACCCGATTTCGCTTTAGAAAAAGGGGGCGTCGACAAGAACTCCATGACCCAAGTACATTCCGAAGTCTGTGGACCACGTATGAGTGGGTATGTTCTGGCGAAGAAAATTCTCCGAGCAGGTTATTATTGGCTTACCATGGAGCGAGATTGTGTCAGTTTTGTGCACAACTGTCATCAATGCCAAGTACACGGAGATTTGATTCATTCTCCGCCATCCGAATTGCACACAATGTCGGCACCATGGCCCTTCGTTGCTTGGGACATGGATGTCATTAGACCAATTGAGCCAGCAACATCCAATGGGCACAAGTTCATTCTGGTGGCTATTAATTATTTCACCTAGTGGGTTGAAGCTAAAACTTTCAAGTCTGTGACCAAGAAACCAGTGGTCAATTTTGTTCACTTAAATATCATTTGTCGGTTCGGGATCCCAAAGGTGATCATCACAGATAATGGTGCTAATCTCAACAGTCATTTGATGAAAGAGGTATGTCAACAGTTTAAGATTACACATCGCAGTTCCACCCCATATCGCCCCAAGGTGAATGGAGCAGTCGAGGCAGCCAACAAGAACATAAAGAAAATACTTAGAAAAATGGTGGAAGGTTCCAGGCAATGGCATAAAAAGTTGCCCTTTGCATTGTTGGGTTATCGCATTACTGTTTGCATTTCAGTAGGTGCAACTCCTTATTTGATGGTATATGGCACTGAAGTAGTGATACCTGCGGAAGTTGAAATCCCATCCCTTCGGATTGTTGCTGAGGCCGAAATTGATGATGAGTGGGTCAAAACCCGTTTGGAGCAGTTAAGTTTAATTGATGAAAAAAGATTGGCAGCAGTGTGTCATGGTCAATTTCTATCAAAAGAGAATGGCAAGAGCATACAACAAGAAGGTGCGTCCCCGGAGGTTTGAAGTGGGTCAGCAAGTATTGAAGCGCATCCTTCCACATCAGGCCAAAGCAAAAGGCAAGTTCACCCCAAATTGGCAGGGGTCGTTCATTATAACGAGAGTGTTGTCCAATGGTGCTTTGTATTTAACAGATATCGAAGGCAAATGTGTAGACATGGCTATCAATTCTGATGCAGTCAAGAGATATTATGTATGATTGTTTTGGTTTAAATTGTGTTTGTTTGTACTTGGCATGTTTTAAAGATTGGAATGACGAAGGTAATTTATTCTGCTATCTAAACACTTTACCCTTTGTTAACCCTTTGAGCCTTATTTATTTCCTTTCATACCCCTCTTTTGGAATCAGCAATGAAATTCAGCAAAAGAAGTAAAGAAGAAAAGAGAAAAAGAAGAAAAAAATAATACAAAAACAAAGCAATTCCTATGGCATGAACAAAGTTCGACCTGATTCCTTTTAAGGATACATAGGCAGCCTCACGATTCGGTCCCATCAAAATAAAATTCAAAAGTCCCCAAGCAAAGAAATTGGGGCAGAAGTTGTGGTTGTTGTAAGAAATCTGATTCCAAAAGTTATAATTTTGAACCCATTTGAGTTGTTTTGAGCCTTTTGATATCTTTTCTTTCTATCTCTATCCAAGAGCCTACATTATGGTCCAAAGAAAGACCTTTCGATCAGTCTTCGAGAGATGCCAAGTCAAGCAAGTAAAGATGATTCATATCAGGGGCAACACTCCGGTTTAAGCAAGAAAAATGAAAAAATGAGAGAGTCTTATTGGTGAAAACCCTCACGGGCACCATAAGGCGATGAAAGCTAAAAGAAATAAGAAATGAGAGAGTCTTATTGGTGAAAACCCTCACGGGCACCATAAGGCGATAGTGAGTTGAGAGATGAACAAATGAGAGAGGTCTGTTGGTGAAAATCCTTCAGGGCTCTGCAAGCCGAACAAGGTTTGTGAGTTGGCAAAAATTGGGTTATGGAGATCCTGGGAAACAAAGTGTGACAACTGAAAGCTGATTGGTTGAATAGACTGGGCTGATTAATCCGAAATGCATATCATGATCATTGGTGCCAATTACTCCACTCAGATAAGTTTCTTTTCCTTTTCCCCCTCAAACGGTCATCCAGATTTGGATTTTCTTCTTTATTCCTAACTCTCAAAGTCATTGCATTTCATTTCTTTTGGTTTTATTTCTTCAAGGCTTTTCTAATGTCAGCCTTGTTTAAACAAGTAATAAGGAATTTCAAAGTTTACCACCAGCTTCCAAATTGCACAAAGCAAAATACGGCTAGAACATGCCAGAGATAGTATGATGTAAAATGGTACATAAAGTGTTAGTAAAAATTCAATCGGCGGAATGGTTTAATAATTTCGTGGGAGATGCATTTCAAATAGAAGGTTCAGAAATATAAAACAACGATTTGGATATACAACACTTGGGTCATCCAGTGTCCTGCGATTGAGGATCAGTCAGAGGTCAAACAATTCTTGGCCAAGTTCAAGGCAGTCAGTCAAATCAAAGCACGGCAAAGGAAAGGCCACCTTCAACAAGAATGCCATAAACTAACCACCACATTTTAAACTGACTAGATTTTTTTTTCTTTGATTTTAAACAGGGGCAGAAAATTTTGTTTGTTTCAGAGAAGCCCTCCTAAAGGAAAAAGCAAATACCAAACAGGTTTAACCATAAACTTTTCAGGACCCTCCTGGATAATGGGACTTAGTTAAAATTCAATACATTCATGAGTAACATGATCTAGCATAAGTCTTACCGCAAAGAAATGTAGGTTGGCTTTAAAGTTTTCATTCTTAGGATAGGATTCAATTCTAAATTTTCAGGACCCTCCTGAATAATGGGACCTAGCTTTAAGAATTCTATTAGATAACAAGATTTAGCGTAAGTTCTGCTGTAAGGAAGTAGAATTCAGCCTTAAAGTTGTCACTCTTAAGATAAAACTTGATTTTGATTTTAAGGACCCTCCTAGATAATGGGATCTAGCTTTCAAATTCTTATATATATTTGGTAGCATGATTCAATTAACACTCACAGATGTGCCCAGCTACCAAACTAGGGCAGGAAAATTTCTTTTGTTTTGTCTATTTTGTTGAAGTCGGGTGCCCATCTGAAGAACAAGGAAGGACAACACTAGTTTCAAAGAATAGAAAGCAGTTCATGCCCAAGAAATCAGGCACCCACCTAGAGAAACAAGGGAGGGCAAGTCAAAGAAAAGCAATTTCAAGAAGAAGACAGTTAAAGTTTTTGCTATCAGGCGCCCACCTAGAGAGCAAGGGAATACATTTCAAGTTTCAGCAATCAGGCGCCCACCTAGAGAGCAAAGGAAATACAGTTCAAGTTTCAGGAATCAGGCGCCCACCTAGAGAGCAAAAGGAATACAATTCAAGTTTCAGCAATTAGGCGCCCACCTGGAGAGCAAGGGAATACAGTTCAAGTTTCAGTAATCAGGCACCCACCTGGAGAATGAAGGAAAGAAGCAGTATAAGTGTTAACAATCAGGAGCCCACCTGAAGAAAGAAGGGGAGCAGCAATTCAAGTATTGGTAACCAGGAACCCTCCTACTTCCCGAAGGAAAGCAGCGATTCAAGTATTGGTAATCAGGAACCCACTTGAAGAGCGAAGGGGAATAATAATTCAAGTATTGGTAATCAGGAACCCACCTGAAGAACGAAGGGGAGCAGCATTTCAAGTTTTGGAAATTAGGAGCCCACCTGGAGAACAAAGGAAAGGCAATAGTGGTCAAAGGAAGACGGCTAAAAGTTCAGCAATCAGGTACCCATCTGAAAAACGAAGGGAAAGTACCTCAGAATGCCATTCAAGACAGCAATAAAGGAATCTCACTTGGAGAATACAAGTCAACCAAGCAGCGGAAAATGCAAGATCAAGCTTGAAGAAGTATAGATAGGACTCATGTAATTCATGAATCATAGTTTTGACTAGTTTCTTTTATTTTGTTTCGGTGTAATAAGGAGTTCAGCAAGCAGTAGCAGAAGCAGCAGCAGTGAAATTACAGCTTCCCGATAGTTCCAGCTACCAAAACTTCCAAAACTACACTGACCTGATTCCTTTATAGCCAAGAATATGTAGACAACCTTTGAAGCAAGGTTCGGTCAGATTCTTATCAAAAATGTTTCTCATGGAGTTTCAAACGGGCAAAAATTCCTCATGATTGCTCATTTTATCTTTGTCCGAAAACCCTTCGTGTCTCCGAGCAAAGAGAGGCATCTGTGAGTACGTGATTTTTGCCTCACATAAATTACTCCCACAGAATTCCAAAAATTAGATCTTTTCTTTATTTATTTGTTATTCTAGGAATTATTGTAGAATTTTTCTATTTGTTTGCATTTTTGTGTGTTTGTTTAATTTAATTTAATGCATTAAAAAATATAAAAATATATTGCATCTGCATTTAGGATTTAATTTTATATTTTTAGATTAATTAGTACATTAATTTTTTTGAGAAAAATAGAAAAAAAATCATAAAAACTAGTCATGTTGCATTTTTACTCTTTAATTTCGAATTTTGGTAGTTTTCTTTTAATTTGGTATTTAATTATTTGTGGTAATTATTATTTAGAGTTAATTAATTTAATTTGGTAGGATAATTTACTTTAGGGATTAATTTAGGTTTTATTTTTAATTTTTGAAAAGAAAAAGATTTTTGAAATAAAAGAAAAGGAAAAGAATGAAAAGAATTGGAGTTTTGGGCCAAATCCATCAAATTCCCCAAGCCCAAATCAAATGCACCTGAAACCCGACCAAAACCATCCCAAACCATGCCCCATACCCAGTCCAAACCCTCAGTCTATGAGATCCCTGAAACGACGTAGTATGGGGAGAATATTACATTGTTTTGGGTTCAACGGATCTCAACCGTTATTTCATCCGCATCCAATGGCCCAAACCACGCCCCATTACCCGCCCAAACCGACCAAGACCCGTCTCCCCTACCCGATCCATCCCCGCTCAGCAACCCAAACGACCTCATTTCAGTTATCCCGTGATTAGGATCGTCGATCTTACTTGATCGGACGGTCCGCAATTAAACCCCCATTTTATATTAAACTATCCTAAATGCCTACCCCCCAACTCATCCCCTTCACTCTCCGTCTCTCACCATATCTCCCTCTTCGGACCATGAACCCTAGAGCGTCGCCCCCATTTTCCACCGTCTTTAGCCGACGGCGCCGCTTCCAATCCACTCCAAATTCACACCACAGACTCCCCTTCACCTCCCCGTCCAAATCCTCAGTCCTTTTCCCTTGAATCTTGCTAGAGCCTCTTGAATCTTAAATCTAAGTTCGAACCCTAAAAGTTCAAAACCAATTTCCGTTGAACCCAATGGCATGCATCGACCCAGGCCTTTGGTTTTCACGATTAGAAGGCTGACTCACTACAAAACTGATGTTGTTCATTTGTTCTTGACAAAGAACAAGTGATTAGCATCAGCTTCGTGTAAGTTAGGGTATCAAATGTGATTTCAAGCCTAGTCGGTGAGTTCCCTTCATTTTTTCTAGTTCATTTTAGTATTTGTTTCACCTCTTATTCTTCTTCTTTTCTTCTCCGTATATTTTGGTTGGTCTGTCTTCTGATTGAAATTGTAATTAGTTTTGAACCTAATTCTTCCCTTTAGGTTAATTTGTTTGTTCGTATTTATTTCCGTTCATTTTCAGTTTTTCTTTCAATTTCTAAAAGCTGTGCCCTGATTTTGTTTATCCATTATGTTTAGTTTTAGGTTTTAAGTCTCTAATTTTCCCCCTCTTTTATTTTTAGTCTCATAGTTTAGTTTAATTAGGATTTAATAACTTAGTTAATTCCATGATCATTTGTGTTTACTAATCAGTCATTTCGTTTAGGTTTAGTTTTGAAATCATCTAAATGACTTTTTCTTTTCTTCGGCTTTCCATAGAATACATATTTTAGTGTAGGCTTTGGGTTGTTTCTGGCGCATTTGCAAAGGGCAGCCCATTCATTTTGGTTTAAGCCATTGGGTCAACTTGACCCATGAGATTTCTGAAGTAATTTTCAGGGTCTTAAGGGGTAGCCTAGGGATTGTTTAGATTGGGGAAAATTTTACAGAACTAATTAGGAAACTTCTAATAGTGGTAGGGGTTCGGAATGCACTATGAATAATGTAAAGAGAAGGGTTCAAGTGGAATCAAATATAAAATTGGGGAATGTGCATTTGTGAATAGGGAATTCATTTCTACTGCTTTAAGGATGGACTATATAAATCAGACCCTATAGAGAATTAGGGACAAAGATCAGAGGAGGGAGCTGAAGGAGAGTACAAAAAAAAAGTTGAGAGAGATCTGAGAAAAATACAAACACTGAAATTTTGAAGAATTAGAAGAAAAATACAAAGATCACAAGTTACTGTTACATTAAAGCTTTATATGCAATTCTTTGGGTTTTAAAGTTTGAAGTAATCGTGGATTCATTCTGGGTTCAAAATGGTTTAAAGAAGCTGAATTTATTGTTGTTGATCTGCTGAAGTGCATCTTATTTTGCTGCTGATCTTCTCACTTTTTTCTTGCGCTCCAATTGTACCAGGTACTGTTCTGAACTGTGACTGGAAATGAAGCCTGATTGAATTTTTTGTGTGAAGATCTGTAAACCAAGCTGAAGTTAAATGACAATCATTAGTCTCTATTGTTGATTACTGCTTAACTCTGTCATATTTTTATGCATGTTCTTTCTAGTTTAGCTTATTTTGTATACTTCCTTCCTTGATATTACGTTTGGTCTTAAGTGCTGGATTTGGGTTTTGTTTGAATATAATTGACTCAAGAGTGTTTTTGGACTTAGTATAATATGTATTACTTGAGGACTATGACTTTTAGTTTAATTAGTTAAGGCTGGTTGGTTTGGATATATCTTTCATAGCTATGGTTTAAATGCTAAGTTTAGACCATCCATGTTGTTGGGTTTAGCAAACTTGATTTAGGCTTATCTCCCATTAATCATTTTAGACTTTCTCCTGTATAGCTTGAAATATAGTACAATGATTTCAGAGTTGTCACTTAGTTCTGCTTTTGCCCATGTATGAGCACCTTAAATCTTAAAAGGACTTTCGAATGGGATTCGAGTTGGACTTTAGACTTAAAATTCTCAGATATTAGATTGATTCATCACATTTGTGTTCATTGTAAAGTTTCGAGTCATGTGGTCTTGCTTAAATGTGTTGGTTTGGATCGGAACTTAGCATAAGTTGTGGTCCTTGAGTTTAATGTTAAATGATGAATAATTTGTGTGAAGGCTTGTTATTGCAACTGAGAATTATATTTTCATTATGGAATGGATTCTGGCATGCAAATGTGTTTTACATGTGTTTAAGAGTAGTGTTGCCTCAAATGTAGTGATGAAGCATCAAGCTGGCTATCAGCATGGGTCCATTTGCGCAAAACTCCCCATTTTGCATGTTAGGCTCTCGATTTGGGCTTCATGGTGAGCCTAATCATGCCCATGTTTACCATGGCAATTGGCTATTGGGCCTCAGGCAGGCTTTGGAATGAAATGGATCGGACCTCATTTAATAATGGCCATTTTGATTAACAATTTAAGTTTGAACATTAGCTTAGAAGTAACTATAATTTCTTAAGCCTTATTTAATTAGTTAGATTTTTAAATTAATTTGAGGCGTGCCATATTAGCCAAACATATGATTTGTAACCCTAAAAATTAAATTTAGAAACACTTTGGTTAAAATAAATTCAGATGCGCCGTATGCAAATAAAATTCATAACACTGGCCCTCACATAAATACAAAAAAAATAGTATAAAAAATGGCTTGAACTTTCATAGTTTGCTTTAGGCGCGTTAATTAAATAATTGTCATAACTACGGGTACGGTTCCCGTGACGTAGTTGTGATGCTTAATTTCTAAAATCCAGAGGTACATTTATGTGACTTGGCCATAATTTAATCTTATTAATAAAATAAATATATTGTGGATTGTGAGTACGGTTTCCGTAACACAATTCACAACGTATAATCAAATAATTAGTTGTATAACAATTGGATTAATAAAAGCGGTTAAAAAGAAATAAGTTCACATAGGTTTCAAAATTGTTTTAAAAATCAAATAATAGGCCAATAATAACAGTTGAGCGATCGTGCTAAAATCACAAAATTTAGGAATGCCTAACACCTTCTCCCGGGTTAACATAATTTCTTACCCTGATTTCTGTGTTCGCGGACTGTAAAACATAGTCAATCTTTCCTCGATTCAGGATTAAAATCGGTGACTTGAGACACCATAAAATATCCCAAGTGGCGACTCAGAATTTATAAATAAATAATCCCATTTCGATTGTCACTTAAATTGAAAAAAACTCCCTTATACCTTTTTGGGTGCAGGAAAAAGGAGGTGTGACAGTGGGAACCACTTTAACTTGAATGTTGACTTGATTTCTCTTGTATTGATTTCACATATTGAAGCATCCATAAGGTACAAGATCAAAGAGTGTATAACATCTGTCCATAAGGAATATGAGTATACCATTACCAAAAGAAAGGCATTTTTGGGCGCAAACATGCGTTTAAAATTGTTTATGGTAACTGGGATAAGTCATTTCCATCTATACCAGGTACATGGCCAGATTGTAACAGTTTAACCCCGGGACTGTTGTTGAATGGAAGATTGAGCGGAGTCCTGGAATACCAGAACATATATTCAGATATGTGTTCTTAGCATTTAAATAAGTACTTGATGGTTTTGTGCATTGCCAGCCAGTAATATCCATAGACGACATTCATGTCTATGAAAAGTATGATATTAAGTTGTTGATCACCGTTGTAGTACATGCTAATGGAAGTATATTTCGCCTAGCTTTTGCTATTTATGTCAATGAAAGCCAAGAGACGTGGACACCATTTTTGAATCACTTGAAGGAGCACGTTGTCAGACAACGCTCAGGTATTTGTCTAATATCTGATTGGCATGGCGGTATTTTACGTTCTGTACAGAATTTGCCTGCATGGCAGGGACCGTATGCATACCACCATTTTTATGTGAGGCACCTGAAGGCCAATTTCCAGAAGGCACATCCTAACAAGGACTTAAATGATTTAATGTAGATGGCTGCAACAGATCACCAAGAGTGTAAATTCAGGAGGCACATGGAATCGTTCAGGCAGGAAGACGAAGGAGCCTATCGCTGGTTGATGCAACATTAGCTTGACAAGTGGACATTGCATGTGGATGTTGGCTGACGATGGGTAATTCTGACTACAAATGTGTTAGAGTTTTTCAACGGTTTATTGAAGTGTGCACGTGGATTGCCTGTCACTGCCATGGTGCGGAAGTCATTTAAGCAGATGGCGGAGAGGTTTGTTGAAAGGGCTAGAGGTGCATCGTCATTGATGGAGAAGGGTGTTGAATTTATGCCAATACCAATGAAAATATTTGAGAAATACAGGAGGCTAGCACATTAGCATTCATATTTACAGTATTGCAATGAGCGAAATATTTTTGAAGTTCGCACCATTATCCACCAAAATTGGGGGAATAATACACACATCGTAAATGAAGCCAGGAGGTTATGCTCTTGTGGAAAATGGTCCATCTACCATATGTCATGCTCACATGACATGAAGTGCTTCAACATATAGGTTTCGCGGCAACCAGCTTTGATAAGGAATATATTGTTGTTGCATACTTAAACACCTATAGTGGACAGTTGCAGCCAGTAGGTGCTGAGCATTATTGGCCGCCGGACCATTTAAAATGGTGTATAACAAGGAGTATTTGCGTCAACGACAAGTGCAAAAAAGAACTTGTATATAGAACCAAATGGATGTTGGTGATACCGTTTATGCTCGTAAATGTGGCATACGCTCGCAAACAGGACACGACCATTATAAATGTCCTTCAGCTGATTTGGGTAGCGGTAATATACCCAATTATCAAGGATACACGTAGTATTTTTTCTCAATAAGTTATTGTAATAAGTGTATGCACATGTTTATCTTGCGGAATGTATGAAATAATCTTATGTTTCCATCGGTGTTAAGTCATATTGATGTTTAGCATTAGTACTTCAGTATAACAATTTAACATAAACGAAAAGAAAATAAATTGTCATTCGCCATTATCGTTGTTGTCTGGCACTATTTCATTGCCACTGTCTTCAACTTCTTCGTCAACATCATGTATAGGTTGATGCATTTTCAATATTATAATTTTATATTTTATATGTTACTTTAATATATTAGTTTTATTATTTTATATGCTTGTTTGTTACTCACCTATTTTTTACTATAATAAAATTTAAAAATTAATTTTCATAATTATACATGATTTAATTATTAAATATTCTCCATTTGGTTGCAGACTCGATATTTGAGGCCCAGTAGCACCATAGTATCCTGAATTCTTGTGTTCACGATGAGAAAATTTCCGCAATTTATCACTCAACACGTTTGTTATTTTATATGTTAGTTTATTATTGTATATGTTAGTTTAATATTTTATATGTTAGTTCTATTATTTTATATGTTAGTTTTATCATTTTATATGTTTGTTTGTTGCTCACTTATTTTTTACTATAATAAAATTAAATAATTAATTTTCATAACTATACATGATTTAATTATTAGATAGTCAAATAACAATACTTAGTTTGACAAATATTGTTATTTTCTCATATTATTTTCTTACGTTTGTTGACTAAAATTGAGAGAATTTGTGTTTGAACTATCAGCTTTTTTTAAATATATTTTTGGGTATAAAATATACTTAAATGATTAATTTCAATAACTACAAGGATACTATGCTAAAGGACACTACATGGCACTACATTATAAATACGAGCACTACATTAGGCCACAAGATACCGTTACAGGAAACTAAAGTAATAATTTATCTGTTTTACTAGTCTTTTAGCAAATAAATAATCTACATCGAATAAAAGTAACAAATAAATTTAATCATAAAACAATCACGAAAATACATATATCACAGTAAAAAGTAAGTAATTAACATTTTTTTAACAACTAATAATAATTTCTCTATTTTACTAATAATTTTTTAGCACACTAACACTATAGTCCGGATAAAAAATAACAAATTAGTTTAATCATAAAACAATTAAAAAATGACATATAATAACACATTAAAAATAACTAATATACATTTTTATACGAGTTTTAACAAAAACTAAGTCGGAATACATCGATTTAAAGTTTTTGAAAAGTTAAAGATTTTGGTGATCCAAAACGAGCAACCCATTCCGAGATAACACATTAATTAGGACGTGAGCCCGTGAATCTATGATTTTTGTGGGACATGTGGGCTCCATTTAAGCTTTTTTTGTTAACAATTGGGGGTAGGGGGACCGCTTGTTTTGTTTTTAATGGGGGAGGGGGAATAGTTTTCTGTTCTGTGGGGAAAGGGAAGGGACGACTTTTTATATAAGTATAGCGCCCTTTATTAAGATGCTATACTAGAGCTGTCTTAATAAAGAGCCTATACCTTCCCGTTCAAATAAAACACCTTTTAAAAATGCGCTATATCTAACTAGGCAAACGACCGTTAAGATATAGCGCCCAATAAATGGGTGTTATATATAAATGGTCATCAAGTTTTTTTTCCATATATTTTGGTTCTTTGAGTTCAAAAGAATCACATTTTGATTCCGCACTCGAATTACGTCCGGATACACACAAATTAATCCGGATAATATTGATGTTAGGAAAAAAGATAACACTACAACAACATCAACAACGCAGACCTTATCCCTACCCTAAGGTAGCGAAGTTGTTTTCAAATAGAAACCTGACATCCTTCCCTCCAAGAACTTACCACCTTGCTCTTGGGTAGACTCGAACTCACACGCTCTTGGTTAGAAGTGGGGTTGCTTACCACAAAAGCAAATTCGGAAAAAACGTAATACTACTTTATAAATTCATATATCACGACATAGTAAATTTTTATCTACTGTAAGACTGTAAACTCGGAAAAAACATAATACTACTTTATAAAATATAATCAAATCATATATCACGACATGGTAAATTTTTGTCTACCGTAAGACACTAAGACTGTAACTTAATTTCCCTTTGGATTGCCCCCATCTCACAACACCCCTTTCACATTTCTTTTGTGCACACCCAAAATTCTTTACTAAGCCTCTGCTCTCAAGCAAGGAACCCACAGAAACCCCCCATATCCTCACTTTTCTCTCTTTTCCTCTGTAGCCATGTCTGAGGTACTTGCTTTCATAATTGGCACTTCAATTCATCGTTTCTCTATATGTTTGATTCAAATCTTATCACTTTGTACCGGCAATTTGCTAATTGTTCTAAGGAGATTGGATTTTTTTAAAATTGGTCTATACAATAAATTTACACGCCTTTTTTTTTTTTTCTCTTAGGTGGGTTTAAGGATTGTTTTCTTTTGAGGGTTGATTTAATTGTGGAGAATTCTACTTTTTGATCTTATAAAACTCTGTTTTTTTCTTTTTGATTTTCTTGGTTTTTGTTTTTTGGTTAACAGTAACGCTAATACATAATATGTTCGATGTCTTCAGGCAGATAAAGTTGTACCTGCTGCAAAAGAAGGTATGCCTTTTCACTGTTCTCCTTCTTCCCTGTTATATTCTAGTATTATATGTGCTTCTATGTTATAATTAGTGGCATTTATCAATATGGTGCATAGGCTTACTATAGAGCCATAGCCTATGAGTGATTATCGGGTTTAAAACATCATATTTCCAGTTTTTTCCCAATCTAGCCATGATATGTTGGATGAAATATATGATGGTGTTTGGGGCAAGAGAGGTCTAATGGGATGTAGCATGGGATTTAAAGTAGGATGTTGATAATGTCATCAGTAAGCTTACGGGACCTATATTCAATCAGTGGTGTACACATGATTTATCACAACTGGTGTCACATTTGGAAGAAATAGACAAATCGCTTAAATGAACATCACTTTAACTTTTATCACATAACTAACATATAGGGCCTTGTCCCGTTGGTTTAGTCTAATTTTATTCTTGAAAAGGTCAAGAGGCCAAGGGTTCAATTCCGCTCGACCTATATTATTTTAACAAAAGGGAGAGAGGCTCAAAAATTTGCAAAAGAAAATGTTAAAGAAGAGGTTCTAACCTCCAATCTCCACAAGCTAAATGTTGTGCTTAACCAGCGAACCAGAAGGCTTTCTTTGTCAAGTAGTGTCATTTTTATTTCATCGATGCAAGTTTTGCATAGTATTAATTATATATATTTAGTAAAACTTTACGACGAAGGTGACACCTTAGTCCTACGTGCATCCACCCCAGCGGATGTGGCTTAGTGTTCAATGAAGCGGAAAGAGAACTACGGAGTCATAAGTTCAAATTCCAGCAGAGTCAAATAATACTAGTTGATTTTTTTCCATCAACCTAAGCGTTAGTAGAGTTACTCGGCACCTGTGCTAGTGGGAGGTAACAAGTACCTGACGGAATAGTCGAGATGCGAACAAGTTGAACCAGACATGATCGTTGTAAAAAACATTTCTTACCGGACTTGCATGCTTTTGGAATTTCAGGAAGTAATTTGGTTGAGAGGACTAGAAACGGTTAGTGAAGAAGCAATCATGTCAAACCATTATGTATATTTGGGGCACTGTATTTCTTCAAGAAAAAGTTTTTGTGTCACCGATGTTAATTGACCAAAGGCACAGAGATAAACTAGGCTTGATGGTACCTTATAGCTTGTTTTGATGCTTGTTACATATTGTATCTGTCACGACCCCAAATCCCGGTCGTGATGGCGCCCAACACAACTGCTAGGCAAGCCCGACCATTCTCTCTCA
>MU703961.1:5284-15487 GCA_026770625.1 Nicotiana glauca
TCTGTTGTGGTATTTTCATAATTGTTTTCATTGGTGTACTGATTTTATACTACTGGGCTCAAGTTGCTGTATTTATAGAATTACTTTGTGCCTATTCAGTATTTCTTATTCTCAGCCTTTATTTATGTTTATTACTCACTGGGTCGGAGTACTCACATTACTCCCTACACCTTGCGTGCAGATCCAGGTACACCTGAGGCTCTGTGAGGACTTCTCTGCCTAGCATCATATCCGGGAGTATCAAGGTAGCTGCATTTGACGTTTGCAGTCCTGATCTTCCTTCTATCTTATTTACTTTATTTCTTCATTTCTAGGGAACGATATGTAGTTGGTTTATACTCATGTATTAGAGGCTCAGACTTGTGACACCAGATTCTTCGGGCGGTGTGGTGGTTTTTATATTTGGGATTTCCGCATGTTTAACCCTATTTTAGGATTTCAGTATTATGACTTAGTAATTATCTGTGTTAATTAATTCATGAGCTGGATAAAATGGTTAAGGTTATTTAATTGGTCGGGCTTGCCTAGCAGTGTGTTGGGCACCATCATAACCGGGGTTGGGGTCGTGACAGCACTAATTTGAAAAAACCTAGTATTTGCATCTCCTTCGTTTAGCCAGGTGACTCTAGATCTAAGTTTCCAATAGTGTTCTTCTAATTTGAGAATGTTATTATAATTTGTAACTAGGTTCTTTTCTAAACTTTGAAGGAAAGAACTAGAGAAAATATAAGGGGATTTTTGAATACCATTTATTCTAGCTAGAAGAAATTTCTTTTCCCTAAATATATTACCAAAGTGGTCATTGCCCCATTTCTTGATAAAGGTAGTGAAGGAGTTGGTCGCCCCCATTAGGTCTTTATTCCTCCATTCGTTTGCAACAATATTACCAAAATTAGGATGGGTACACCAAATGTTTTCAAGTCGAAATTTTTTTTCACTGTGGTGCACTATTATTAAGCTTAACAAATATAGGCTTATGATATGAGTGTGTCTTAGGGAGGTGAGTGATGGTAACGTCGGAAAATTTTTTTATCCAATCATCATTAGCTAGGAATAGGTCTAATCTTTCCATAATTAACCCTTTTTTCTTCCTATGATTGGACCAAGTAAACTTACTACCCTTGAAGCCAAGGCCTGTTAATTTATATGAGTCAATACTGTCCCATATTTTAGCCGCCCTATATTTTTTTAGTGGTCTTCCTCCTATTTTTTCATTTGTACTAATGATATTATTTAAATCACCCCCAAGCATCCATGGACCCTTATAATTTTGCGAGACAGATTTTATATTCTCCCACATAAGATCTCTATGTTGAACTTGGGTACTAGCGTAAATAGCCGTAAAAAGCCAATTAAAGTTAAAAGGACGAACCTGAAGGAGTACATGAATCTCCTGACCATTTCTGGTGAAGTGTTCAACAGTTACTATGTCATGGTTATAGAGTACAGCCATTCCTCCTGACTGGCCTTCAGCAGGTACCTCTATGAGCTCTGAAAAATTAAATTCGTTAAGGAGGGGTGCATGCACATGCATCCTAGTTTCAAGGAGATCCACCAAACAAGGTTTGTGAGTATCTATTAAATCCCTAAAGTTACGATGGAAGTCGTCATTATTGGCACCTCGGACATTCCAGAATATGATAGTGGTTGCTCTATTCATTAGAGAGGTTTGAGGTTGGATCATAGTGGACTCCCTTTCCACTGAGTTGTGGCTCCTCCTTCTTGATGGAACTAGGATAATAGCTTTATTTCCTACAGTGGGATCTTATGGTGGTCGAACATACAGTGAGCATTTGTACATGGTACTCGGGCAGCTGAAGATGTATTTCTTGCTCCATAGTTCTAGGAAGAGAAGTATTTTTATTTCGTTTAAGCTTGGGAATTCTACACTCGGTTGAATACCTTGCGGATGGTGTTCTTCTTCTTCCTCTACTGGAGGTTGTGGAGGACCTTGTTCCGGAACATTGGCTTGAATTTATGGGTCCAGGTTGACTGGGCCCATGTTTGGAGGATTATTGTTTTCCTGGGCTGCATGGTGACCCCATGGCATGAAGATTGGGTTGGTATTCATGCGCTCCTCCGCTGGGAAGAAGGAGAGATTCATTGGGAGATTGATATATTGGTTGGGTGTTTGAGGAAGGTTCCATTGACTCTGCATTTCCTGGATTAGGGTGTGATTCATATGTGGGGCTATGGGGTGGATAATGTTGTTGATCCATGCTTGGTTTGTGTAGTTGTTCATAGCCAAGTGCATCCCCTCTGCTATTAGTTGGGCTAGGTATCGAGTGTTCTGTATTATTATTACCATTTTCTGTCCATTGATCTGGATGTTGAAGGTTATCGCCTGGCCTAGAATACATGCTTCTAGCCAAGAGTTCAGTTGGTAATTCTGGGATTGAGGGGGTGATGTGAAGAAAAGGTGTTGGTTCTGTAATTATAGAGGGATTTGTGGAGGGTTGGCCATTTGAGTAGGTCTGAGTTGGTTTGTTAGGTGAATTAATCAAAACCTTCTTCTTGTTGTAAGTGGGAGTCTTGGCATTGTTGTCTTGGGTGGTATTTATGAGGTTTACACCGGTACTAGGAGAATTAGCTTTTGTATAATTAATGATTCCAATAGTGGTCTTTTGTTACATGTCTGGTAATTGGTTTAGCATGTGATGATATATAAGATCGTTGGAGGATATTGAGTTTGCCAAATGCTCTGAGTGTTCTGCCATTTGGACGTCCCCCCTCTGTATGCATGGCCATGTGTAATGTAGGTTGGATAGGGGTAGTAGTATTATCTGGATTGGTACTAGTTTTGCACATTAGATTAGAGGTATCCGAGTCATTCCTATATTTGTCTGTAGTGGAAGCTTCTTATAATGATTGGGATGAGGGTTCCAATATAGGAGTGTTAATTGACACATGTCTAATTTTTTTCTTTACTAATTTGCATGCATTGGTCAGTAGGGATTGTATCCAGATTTCCATTCAAACGATTTTTTTCCCTGAATAGTTTTTTTTGGGCATATTACCAGTAGTATTTGATGGTTCCTTACCCAAATATTTAGAAGTATAGTAGGGATCATTATGAGATTTAGAGGACAACTTATGTCAGTTCAAGAAGGAGTCAGATGTGTACCTTAGTTGTTACCCTTTGCAGTGTGGATTTGCTTTACTCTATTGGACTCTTTCTTCTTACTAAATGTGATAGTTACCCAATCGTAAGAGGAGTCTTGTTGTTGAGTACCTATTATGCCTCCTTGAAGAATATTGGCTTTGGGGGGTGGTGAGGAGACTAAGCATTTTAATTGGTTATGGCCTAATTTCCCACACCTAGTACATAAAAAGTTTTCACCCTCGTAGTGTATATACTATTTATAATTTCTAATATAGACAAATGGTTTTACTGGTTTGTCCATATGAACTTCAATACAGAGTCGAGCATATCTTCCTCTTAGAGTTGAGGAAGTGCAGGCATAAATCCTTAAAAGATGACCAATAGTATTTCCTATTTTTTGATGGTTGAGTCATAAAATTCAGTAGAGAGTTGTGGTAAACGAATCTAAATGGCTGATTTTAATTGTTTTGCCTCACTGGCTACAAAATGAGGTTCCCATTTTTGAACTGATAGGTGATAGCCATGGTCCATTATTGAGGGCTCTGGACATATTCTCTTCTTTGGAAAATTTTACTATAAAGTAATCAGCCCCTAGATCCATTAGAGTGAAATTTTCATTTGGTTTCCATAATTGATATATCTTCCTTCGAAGGTATTGATGGAGGATACGTTTTCCCATGAGCTTAATAATAAGAGAATATTTTCATGGTTGGTATATCCTTTGGAGATCACTTACTGAAAGGGAGACTTGTAGGTTATTTTTTAGCTCTATGGTATCTTTTGGATTGGTTATATGGCTAGGCAAACCATAGAGATTATAGTCTGGTTGCGTGGGAAAAACTTGAGTGGTTTGTGGTTGCATGGGGGGCTGAGGAGCTTGACCGTTAATGGTGTCCAATAGGAGCATTTCCTTATATGAAGAACCTTGAGGTTGGAATACTTTATCTAGCATAATTGGTGAGAGGAAGTTCTCTGTATCAATCATTTGATTTTCCCTACTTGTAGCTGGTGTAGGCGGATTAATTTCATCATATTTACGAGGTATATCAGGTGGTTTGGGTGGAATTTGGTATGTTGGATGAGTGAATAGTGGGAAATTTTCCTTGGGAGTGGAGGCGGGGAATGTAGTGAGAAGGGAGGCTTTCTGCTCCTCTGGGTCCAAGGAAACGCTAAACGTCTCCTTATATTAGTTGCATGCACCAAATGCAAACGAATTCTTTTTATGTGATACAATTCCTAATCACATATTAAAAGATAACAAATTTAATGACAAAATTGATAAACTAATTTGTTATTTCTTCGTGAGTATTAGTTCCTTAAACCAGACACAAAATAATTTTTTTTATGCGATACAAAAATTTCGAAACATATTAGAAAATAGTAAATTTAATGAAAAACTTGATAAAGTAAAAGATTGAAGTTGAACATATCTATATCTATCTATATTATATTAAAAGTACGAAGGCCCTTAGAAAAATATTGTTTGTCTTTTTTAACCTTTAAAAACAGAGTTTACATTGGATAAAATAGTAATTTAGTTATTTACCTAATATGTAGGAATACTCACTTAATTATTTTCCTTATATGTATGAATACTCATTTAATTATTTTCCTTATATGTAGGAAAACTCATTTAATTATTTTTCTAATATTTAGGACTACAAAATCAACTAAATTTTATATATTATATTCTTTCTATTTAGATTACGTAGAAAAATTTTGATATTTAAAACTTCAAAAATATTAACATTTTATTTTATATAAATTTTTATACTTAAATTTTATATAGATGGAAAGAAAAGGAAAAAACTAAAACTACTAACCAAATAGGACGTAACCACTTGTATTTAGAAGTTTATCCCTTTGAACATATACTAAGAATTCAATCAAAAAAGAAAAGAGGACGTACGACGTTCTTGGAAGATGACAGAGTAATTTTTTTTATGTTTTGATTTAGGTGAAACTCTGTTATATACTAAAATACTTTAAAATATACAAAACTATTTCCCACTCATTTGATTTTCTTACAATTTGACAAAAGAATTTTCATTCGATAAAATATAATTATAATCGATTATTTAAAATTTGGTATGACCTAATATTATGAATTTAAATAAATAAAATATAATTATCTTTTATTGATGAAAATAAATAATTAATTATTTGGAATAGCTAATTAGCAAAAAAACTTAATTTCATTATTTTTCAAATTTCACCATACAAGTAAAATTATCTTCAAGTTGACAAAAGTCTTGGTTTAAATAGATATATTTCAATAAAAAAGACCACCGATGATGAAAAAAATTAGAAAATAAAGTCGAATCAATTATAATTATCTTTTATTGCTGAAAATAAATTATTAAGTATTTGAAATAGCTAATTAGAAAAAAAATTAATTTTATTATTTTTCAAATTCATCATCAAGTAAAATTATCTTCATGTTGACAAAAATATTGGCTTAAATATATATATTTCAATAAAAAAGACCACTGATGATGAAAGAAATTAGAAAATAAAGTCGAATCAATTATAATATAGTATTAAAAACTAACTTGGATAAAATTCAAAATTGAAGAAATAAGAATGAAATAATAAGTATTCAAAATAAGTTGACATTTATTATTATATTATATTTTACATCTATTCAGTAAATGGCCCTCTAAAGGTTTATTTATACGTAATAAGTTATTGGTTGTAAATTACACATTCAGTATTAGTTAGTTTTAGACCTTACATCGTTACTTAATTATTCATTTTTTTCCTATAAACTATACGACCTAGCCGTTCATTCCAATAGCTCTAAAAGAAAGATACACTTTTCTAATTAGTGTTAATTTGATGATTGTTTGAAGAATTATAATAAAAATATATAACGATATTGATCATGTTAGATTTAATATTATGTGATAAAAATGACTACAATATTTGTAAGCTTACTCCAAAGGATATGCCCTTCAAATTAATATAAAATATGTGCTCAATGTTTTTACATGTGAACCAGTTTTCTCTAAAAACTATATGACAACCCTCTTTATTCCAAATCTTTAAAAAATATATAATTATTTTTACGGATGGCCCTTTGAAGAATCATAATAAAAATATATAATAAATATTGAAATTTAATTATCAAAAATAGATATATCAATCATTTTAGATTCAATATCATGTTATAGGAATTACTACAATTTTTGTAAGATTTTTTCAAAAGATATGCCCTTCAAATTAAGAAGAAATACGTGTTCTCCAATCGAAATGTGTATCGATCATTTTACCTTTTAAAAATAAATTTTAGAATTGTTATAAAACTAATTATTTTCAAATATAATGACAAAATGGAATTAAAAAATATTATAATTATTTAACTACTAATTCCACTTAAATAATGATACGTCATATACTCTTTCAAATATAATTCAGAGCCATTCTCTGATGTATTTTACTAGCTTACTTTGTACCCTGCTTTTTTTATTATATTGAACGTAAAATTCTTATTGGATAAAAATTATAATTAAAATTAAGTATTTAAAACTTGGGATAAATTATTATTAAGATTTGAATCAACAACAAAAAAAATCTCTTTAATGTTAAGAGCAATCATAATTAACCAAAAAAGTCTTTGATTTAACTAATTTACGAAAAATTCAAGTCATTATTTTCAAAATTTATAATAAAATAAATTATAATATAGTAGTACGAGTCAAACTGTTAAATATGCAAACATTAAAAATAATAAGAATTAAACATTAGAAAAAAAAAAATATACTCTAAGTTAGTTGCCAATAATTAATTTTCTTTCTGGTATTCGTTCAAATAAATGACAACTTCCATACTTTTCCTTGTACAAAGTTACTTATCTTAAAATATTAACTTAGTGTAGATATTTTAAAACATAGCATTGTTAACTTGATTTACATGTTCTTTTTTTCTTTCTTTCCTTTTTTGTTGATAAAGGCGCATAGGGGCGCTGGTTTGCATGTTCTTCATATACACATATTTTATTGATTGACACTAACCACACGTGCAACGCACGTACACTAAAGCTAGTACTTTTTTAAAAGCACGAAGGCCCTTAGTGAAATGTCGTTCGCCTTTTTTATCCTTTAATAATAGTGTGATGACCCGGCCGGTCGTCTTAATGATTAATGCCCCGATTCCCTATTAACTACTTCCCCTAAGTTTATTTCTGCTAATTTGATTTTTCGGGACGTTCGGTGTTGGGTTTCGGAGAGTTTTGGAATACTTAGTCCCTAAATGAGAGCTTAAGTGTTGAAAAGTGGTCCGTGGTAAGAACAATGTGAAGAAGACCTCGGAATGGAAATCTGATGGTTCTGTTAGCTCCGTTAGGTGATTCTGGAGTTGGGGGCGTGTTTAGAATGTATTTTGGAAGTCCATAGCTCATTTAAGCTTGAAATGCCAAAGTTTGAATTTTCGAAGTTTCCGATCCGATAGTGAATTTTTGATCTGAGGGTCGGATTAGAATTCCGGAAGTTGCATTAGCTCCGTCATCTCATTTGGGATGTGTGTGCAAAATTTCAGGTCATTCGGACGTGTTTTGGTTAGGTTTTTTATCGAAAGCGTGTTTTGTTGGAATTTGTAATTCTTAGGCCCAAATCCTTGTTTAATTCGAGTTTTCGGTGTTATTTTAGTTGGTTTAAGGATTGGTACCAGTTTGAATGGTGTTATGGGATATGTCCGTAGGTTTGGTTGAGGACCCGGGGGCCTCGGGTGTGTTTCGGATGCTCAACGGAGCATTTTGGAGTTTGAAAATATTGCAGAAATCCTTTAGATATTGCAGGTCCCAGATCCTTCTTCGCGTTCGCGGACCTCCAATCGCGTCCGCGTAGCTTGTTTTTCTTCTTGTTCGCGTTCGCGGCCCCTCTCACACGTTCGCGTAGTGTAATCCTGGAGGGGGGCCAATTTCTTATACGCGTTCGCATACCCACCCCCGCGTTCGTGTAGCCTCAACACATTTCACATCGCGTTCGCGTAGGCCGCTTCGCATTCGCATAGAGCAACTCCTGGACCTTACATTTTTTTTCAACGCATTCGCGTGCCCTTTGACGGATTCGTGTAACTCCTGAACCCAGGCCTTTGCGTTCGCACTCTTCCCTTCGCGATCGCAAAGGGCATTTTTGGCACTTTCTATTTTCCTTCTCTGTGAACGCAAGCTCACCTCCACGATCGTGATGAGTTAAATGTCTGGATAGTACTTAATATTTCAAAAACTAGGGTTAGCTGTAATGACCCGACTGGTCATTTTACATTTTTGAACCCCATTCCCTTAAATAATACTTTTCGCACTTGTTTTAGCTAATTGGTGACTTGCGGAGACGGGTGGTTCGGAAGTTAGAAGAGTTTTGAGCAAGAATAAGCCTAGTTACTTCTTTAAGTTTCTTTAAAAAGGCCAAGTTTGACTTCGATCAATATTTTGGAGAAAAGGACCCGAAATCGTAATTTGACAATTTCTGAGGGTCCGTAGGAAAATATGGGACCTGGGCATATGCCCGGAATCGAATTCCGAGGTACCTAGCCCGAGTAATGAATTTTTATATGAAATTGTTAAGGTTAAGTTTCAAAGATTTAAATAAACTAAGAAATTATTGTTTTCCTAGGTATCGGGTTCGGATTTTGATTCTGAAACTTGGTACAAGTCTGAAATATCAGTTAAGACTTACCTGTAAAATTTGGTGTCAATCCGAGTGGTTTTAGGGCGTTTTGACCCGTTAGGAGGAAATTTAGAACTTGAAGGTTCAATGATTTGAATCATTTGGTTTTGGGGTTGATTCCTTGATTTAGCGTTGTTTTAAGCATTTCGAGGGTTTGAGTAGGTCCGCCTCGCAATTTCAGACTTGTTGGTATGTTCGGGCGGGACTCGGGAGCCCCGAGCGTCAAATGGTCGAGGTTCGAGTGAAGTTGAAAACTTAAGAAAGGCCTTATATCTGCTACTTCTGTCATAACCGCTTCTGCGGCTCTTGAACCGCAGAAGAGGTCGCTTTATCGCAGAAGCGGAAAGGGGCCAAGTCCGGGGAAACCGCAGAAGTGGCCCAGGGACCGCAGAAGCGGTTCGGCCCAATTCCCCCAGTTCCACAGAAGCGGTCCCCAGACCGCAAAAGCGGTTCCGCCTATGCGGCCGTCAGACCGCAGAAGCGGTCGAGCCCCAATTGCCAAAAGCCATAGAAACGGCCATTTTCCGCAGAAGCGAAAATACTTCCGCAGATGCGAAAATAGCTGGGGACAGAAGGGTTCATTTAATACGAGCTCAAGCTCATTTCTTTCACATTTCTCTCAACACTTAGGCGATTTTGGTGATTCCAAATAGGAGGTTTCAACATAATATTGCAAGGTAAGAAATCCCCATCCACTTTTAGTTCCAATACATAAACATTAGGTAGATTTAACACTAAAAAGTAGGTAAAATCAAGGGATTTGAGCTAGACCTAAGGTTTAATGAAAACTAAGGTTTTATCACATAATTTGCCATGTAATGAACTAGAAATCATATATTTGTGATCCGTAGGTGATAGAGAACAACTTCCTTCGAAAAATCTCGGAATCCGGGCACGTGGGCCCGGGGTCGAAATTTAGGAAACTAGTGTTAGTGGTTAGGAAATTGCTTAAATGGTTAGAATTCGATCTTGTAAGCCTTTATTTACTAGTTCTTACTTCTTTTGATTAGTTCGGGATTGTTCGGCTTCGAATTAAGGACTTGGGCTCGTTCTTGGACTTTGGGAGTGCACTTTGGAGCGAGGTGAGTCTCCTTTCTAACCTTGTAAGAGGGGATTTGACGACTCGGCCCGTTGTCACGTGAGTTACCGCCCCGTTTCCCCCATATTATGTTGCTCTATGTTTCAATGTCAGTATTTGAGTTGATCGGATATAATTTAATTGGTTTTAACTGGAAATGAGGCACTTAGCCTCTTAGAAGGAAGCTTGTTTTGGAAAAGTCAACCGAAAGTTGACTATATAGTTAGAAGGCTCGGATGTGAATTCTGGTGATTTGGTTAGCTTCGGGGGATGATTTGTGACTTAGGAGTGCGATCGGAATTGAATTTGGAGGTCCGGTGTAGAATTAGGCTTGAATTGGCGAAGTTTGAATTTTG
>MU703961.1:16606-30673 GCA_026770625.1 Nicotiana glauca
GCGGTCATGTGCATTTCATTGCACTCACGCATTGATTCCTGTTTGTACTACGTGGCGTGACATTTAGCACTCTCATATCATTGGCATCCATGCTATTTTTTGCACTGTGTACCAGATACCCTGGTGTTATTTATAAATAGAGTGTTGTGCCCGAGGGGCTGACTTGTGTGCGGACTTGCACTACCCGATATCGCACTCATATGCTTATTGTTGGAAAAAGAATATTTTCAAAGGAGATTTTAAACTGAGCTAGATGTTTCTAAAGGATTTTCACGGTTTTACTATTTTCCTAAAAAGGTTGTACTGTCCCATATAGCATGATGGAGTGTTCTTACATGATTTCTTACCGCTCAGTTATTATTTACTCTTATTACCACTGAGTTGGAAGTACCCATTTTACTCTCTGCACCACGTGTGCAGATTCAGGTGTCTCGGGAGCATAGTTGAGCTATTTGCTATTTTTCAGAGCTTCTCAGGAGTTGTCGAGGTAGCTGCCTGACATTCGCAGGACCCGACTCTTCCCCTATCCCTTTATTATTCCGTATTTGCAAATATCAGTATAACTGAGGATTTATTATTTTGTCATATTAGAGGCTCTAGACTCATGACCCCAGGTCTTTGGGAGATGTTGGTTATGTCAGTGTTTCATACTGTCTCTATCTAAATTATTTGGTTAATAGACTTGTTAAACTGTTAAATTAAATGCTATAAAATGGTAATGGGATATGGATTAGGTTGTGAGTGTTAATTGGTCGGACTTGCCTAGCAATTGTGTTGGGCGCCATCACGGCCGATATTGGGGTCGTGATAAGGAATTATCCCCATAGGATCGTAAATGAGTAATTGTTGCTAAATGCAGGGGCTACGTACGTACTAGGTGACGAGAGTCCGTGCGTAGCTACTATATGATAATTATTCGGGTATTTTAGGACCCACGTCATGTCGAATTGGGGAATATTTCTTATTTTAAATTGCCAATATGATCATTTATGATTTGCTAGAGACTTGAGGAAATGAAAAGTGAATATATGAGTTTGTTGAGCCTTGGTAGGAATTCCCTTATATGTAATTGAGCCTTATGTGCTTTTCTTGATATTTTCTTGATAATTACTAATCGGGCCGATCGCCTCGGTGATAATAGATGCATCTATGGTTCGTGCCGCTCGACCCTCGGCAGTGCACAATTTATTTTCTATTAGAGCGGGTCGTCGACCTCGGCATGATTGTGCATGATTTATATGCTTACATTTAGATATGACATGATCACTCATTTAATATGAAAAAGGGAAAACTGGTAATTTAATTATGACAAGAACACGAATATGACTCTTCTATTAAACTTGTGTTATTGGCAATCCTCTATGCTGTATATCTCACTTTATTATATTATATTATCTTAACCTTAGTAAGTATCAAGTCGACCTCTCATCTCTACTTCTTCGAGATTAGACGGGATACTTACTGAGTACATATGGTTTATGTACTCATGCTATGCTTCTGTACTTAAATATACAGGATTTGAGGTAGGTGGATCTGGACATCGTCCTGGTGCGCATCAGTGAGCACGCTTGGGGGCTTCTACGGCAAGCTGCTTCTCTCTTCATGCCGATCTGCAGCCGAAGAAGTCATTTCTTGTACTTTTGTTTCTGTCTATCCTAATTCAGACAGTAGGATAGCATATTATTATTTTGTGTATATTCTAATAGTCGCCAGTAGCTTGTGACACCAGGTTCTGGCACACACTGTAGTAGACATTTATTTTGGGGTTGTATTGCTATGTTTGCACTTTGTGATCTTTACTAGTCTCATCTTTAAATTCGAAAATCTGGTATAACTGTCTATCGGCTAAAGTAAAATGAGAACTTAATCACATTTCCACGTCGGTTGGCCTGACAATGTTGTTTGGCGCCATCATGACCTATTATGGGAAAATAGGTCGTGACATTAGCCATTTTTAACAAAACTCAAGCTAGAGAGCTTGGATTTGGGAGAAACTTCGAGGGGTTTTCAAGAGCAACGATTAGGTAACGATTCTCTACTCTCTTATGCTTAATACCCACTAATCTAATCACGAATTCATCTTTAATTTCAGATTTTGAAATGAAAAATGGGTAAAACTTCATAGGCCAAACTATTGAGTTTTGAGTGGGTGTTTGACCTCTGATCTTGGAGAATTTTATATGGTTAGACTCGTGAGAGTACGAGGGCTCTGAAAATGTAAAAGTTATTCGATTCCGAGATGTTGGCCTAAAGGGCATTTTGGTCATTTTACCTAATTTTGCGTCTTGTCTTTGAATTTAATAGTAGAATCAATTGCTTGAGATGTTATTTACGATATGTAATTGAATTGAATAGATTTGGGCCATTTGGAGTCGGATACTCGTGGCAAAAGTGTGATTTCGAGTTGATATTGGAGCCGGTTCGAGGTAAGTGGCTTGTCTAACCTTGTGTGGGGGACCTTTCCCATTAGGATTTGATATTTGGTATTTTGAGTGCCTTGTACGCGAGGTGACTAGCGCGTACTTGAGCCAATTGTTGAAAATCCGATTTTTACTTAAGATATTGAGACTGAGTTTCTTTCATATTTGCTTTATTCTACTTTCAATTATGACCTGTGCTAGATTGGGAAAGCATGTTTAGTCGATTTAACTTGCCTAATTGCTTAAGTTGCATTGACTGTACTACATGAAGCATGCTAGGCTGGTACTACCTGTTGCTTATCTTTTGTACTTCATTTCTATGTATCTTCTTGTTGTGATTGTGCATTTATATTGGGACTACGGATGTGGGATTCCGGAAGCTCCCCCCCCCCCCTGTTTGTTTACTTTGGGATTACGGGTTCGATTCTCGGTAGATCCCCCTGCACTTTTACTTTGGGACTGCGGGTTGGATTCCCGATGGATCTCCATACACTTTCACTTTGGGACTGCGGGTTAGATTCCCGTTAGATCCCCCTGCATATTGATGGTTGGACTACGGGACGGTATCCCTGGAGATCCTTCAGATTTACATCTGTGATGAACTACGGGATGGTATCCTAGGAGATCCACTGGATAGATGAGAAAATGGACTACAGGATAGTATCCTGGGAGATCCTCATTGTTATCACTAGTATTGAGTTGTACACATTCCATGTTTACTTTGTTCCTTGTGTAGTTGTTATTGTCTTGGTTACCTATCTTATCTCACAGTTATGCTCATTATTACTTCCATTCCTTTCATACTGTTAATTTATTATTATATTTTACCTCAGTAGGACCCTGACCTTCCTCGTGACTACCCAACCGAGGTTAGGCTTGGCACTTACTGAGTACCGATGTGGTGTACTCATGCCCCTTCTTCGCATGTTTTTCATGTGCAGATCCAAGTTCCTCCACCCAGGAAAACTATCCTCGAGGCGAAGAGATCTAGTGGAGACTTCGAGGTATATCTGCCGCGTCCGCAGACCGAGAGTCTCTATTCTATTCCAGCTTTAGTAGTTATCCATCCATTTCTTTCAGTTGTTTAGACATTCTGGAGTTAGAGGAGCATACTACATTTCTATTAGCCTGTGGTTCCCGTGAGTTTTCGGGTTTTAGGATGAGATTTTTAGACTTCCGTGATTTATTTTGAGTTGTATATGCCAGGTGACACATATATACCGTTTTATTCTAGTTTTGCTTAATTTAATTAAATGTTTCCGCAAGTTATATTAATTTCCGCATTGTTAGGCTTACCTAGTTATTGGAACTAGGTGCCATCACGACATGTTAATGGAGGGTGAACTGGGGTCGTGACAAGTTGGTATCAGAGCTCTAGGTTCATTGGAGTCACGGAACACAGGCCGATTTATTAGAGTCTCGCTGATCGGTACGAAGACGTCTGTACTTATCTACGAGAGGCTATGTAACTGTTTAGGAAAAATCTTCATTTCATTTGAGTTCCTTGTCGTGCGATATTTTTGACATTAATTCTAAACTTCTGTCTTCTATTCTCTCACAGATGGTGAGGACACGTGCTACTCAAGATGATTAGGCACCCGCGCCACCTACTACAGCCGTCGGGGGTCGGGGTTGGGGCCGGGGCCGGGGCTGGGGAAGAGGTCGAGGATGCGCACGTAGTGCAGCCAGAGCACCTGCGTGATCTGCCACCGAGGCACCACCAGCAGATCCAGCTAGAGTTTAAGCACATGGCATGCCTACTACTACCACTACTACTCCAGCTCTCCAGGAGACTTTGGCCCAGTTCATGAGTATGTACACCACCTTGGCTCAGGCAGGGTTGCTTCCCTTTGCTGTAGCCACATCCCAAGTCGGGGGAGGAGCACAGACTCCTACCGTCCGCACTCCTGAGCAGCGAGTGCAAGTTGAGCAGGCTCTCGAGATTATTCCCGCACCGCCTGCAGCGCTAGTTCAGCCCGAGGATGGGTCAGCTGCTTCAGAGGAAGAGCAGCGGAGACTTGAGAGGTTCAAGAAGTATGATCCCCCAGTGTTCAGTGGATTAGCATCAGATGATGCCTTGGGATTTCTAGAGGAGTGTCATCGTATCCTTCGCACTATGGTCATAGTGGAGTCCAGCGGGGTTTCTTTCACTGCTTTTCAGCTTCGGGTACCTATGATTGGCGGCACACTTATAAGATAGACAGTCCAGTTGAGGCTGCTTTACTAACTTGGACCCAGTTCTTGGATATGTCTATGAGAGAGTTTATTCCCCAGAGTCTCAGGGATGCATGGTGCGCAGAGTTTGAGCATTTGTGCCAGGGTGCTATGACCGTTTCGGTGTATACTATCTATTATACCATGTTGGCCAGGCATGCACCGGCTTTGGTTGCTACAGTTCGGGAGAGAGTCCGCAGGTTCATTGAGGGTTTTATCCTACCCATCAGATCTAGCATGGCTCGAGAGTTGGAGATGGACATTCTTTATCAGCGGGTAGTGAGCATTGCTAGGAGGATTGAGGGTATGCTCGCCAGGGAGCAAGGGGAGAGAGAGGCCAAGAGGTCTCGAGAGTCGGGTCACTACTCGGGTGATCGTACTCCATCAGCAGGTCGTTATGGTAGAGGTTATGCGGGTCACTCTGTTCATTCAGCTCTTCCAGCAGCCGACAGTGCTCCAGCTCTGCCTACACCTCAGGAGTCTTACTATGCACCTCCAGTTTCTAGCACTCCTCCTGCGCAGGGTACTTCTAGGGGTCAGTCCAGCAGACCTGGCCCTAGTCAGTCACAGCCACCGCATCCTCCTAGAGCTTGTTTCGAGTGTGGTGATACACGCCACATGGTTAGGGATTGCCCCAGACTTGGTAGGGGTGCATCTTCACAAACTGCTCAGGCACAACGTGCTCCTCAGAGTTCTCAGGCTATGATCACAGCTCCAGCCGCTACCCCGCCTGCCTAGACGGCTAGGGGCAGAGGTCGGGGAGATACAGGTCGCCCTCGAGAAAGGGGACAGGCCAGATATTATGCTATTCCTGCTTGTACTGAGGCTGGTTCCTCCGACTCCATCATTACAGGTATTATACTGGATTGTCACAGAGAGGCATCAGTTTTATTTGATCCGGGTTCTACTTATTCTTATGTGTCTTCTTATTTTGCTCCGCATTTGGGTGTGCCTCGGGATTCTTTGAGTGCCCCCGTTTATGTTTCTACTCATGTGGGAGATTCTCTTATTGTGGATCGTGTTTATCGGTCATGTTTGGTTACTATTCATGGTTTTGTGACCAGAGCGGATTTATTGTTACTCGGTATAGTTGATTTTGACATTATTTTGGGCATGGACTGGTTGTCGCCCCATTTTGCTATCCTTGATTGTCACACCAAGACCATGACGCTGGCTATGCCAGGTATTCCGTGTATTGAGTGGAGTGGTACTTTAGATCACACTCCCAATAGAGTTATCTCTTTCCTTAAAGCTTAACGTATGGTTGAGAAGGGGTGTGCCGCGTATTTAGCTTATGTGAGAGATATTAGTGTCGATACCCCTTTTGTTGATTCAGTTCCAGTGGTACGGGATTATCCCGATGTGTTTCCAACTGATCTTCTGGGCATGCCGCCCGATAGAGACATTGAGTTTGGCATTGATTTGTTGTCGCGCGCTCAGCCCATTTCCATTCCCCCGTATCGTATGGCTCCTCCTAAGTTGAAAGAGTTGAAGGATCAGTTACAAGAATTGCTTGGTAAGGGTTATATTCAACGCAGTGTTTCACCGTGGGGTACTCCTGTCTTGCTTGTGAAGAAGAAGGATGGTTCTATGCGTGTGTATTGATTATCGTCAGTTGAACAAAGTTACAGTGAAGAACTGTTATCCCTTGCCTCATATTGATGATTTGTTTGACCAGCTTCAGGGCGCACAGGTGTTTTCTAAGATTGACTTGCACTCAGGTTACCATCAGTTGAAGATTCGGGAGCCAGATATCCCGAAGACTGCCTTCAAAACTCGGTATGGTCATTACGAGTTCCTTGTTATGTCATTTGGGCTGAATAATGCCCCAGCAGTTTTCATGCATTTGATGTACAGTTTATTCAGGCCATACTTGACTCATTCGTTATTATTTTTATTGATGATATTCTGGTGTATTCCCGGAGTCAGGAAGATCATGATCAGCACCTGAGGACCGTGCTTCAGACCTTGAGGGAGAAGAAGTTATATGCAAAGTTCTCAAAATGTGAGTTTTGGCTGAGTTCTGTGGTATTCTTAGGCTATGTGATTTCGAGTGAGGGTATTCGGGTGGATCCGAGGAAGATAGAGGCCGTACAGAGTTGGCCCAGGCCATCCTCAGCTACAGAGATTCACAGTTTCCTTGGTTTGGCGGGCTACTACCATCGCTTCATGGAGGGATTTTCATCGATTGCGGCCCCTATGACTAGATTGACCTAGAAAGGTGCCCCATTTCAGTGGACAAAGAAGTGTGAGCAAGCTTTCAAAAGCTTAAGATAGCTTTGACGACAGCCCCAATTTTTATGTTGCCTACCGATTTGGGGTCTTATACTGTCTATTATGACGCCTTGAGAGTTGGCCTTGGAGTGTTGTTGATGCAGGATGGTAGGTTGATTGCCTACGCGTCCAGACAATTGAAGATACATGAAAAGAATTACCCTGTCCGCGACCTTGACTTAGCTGCCATTGTTCATGCCTTGAAGATCTGGCATCATTATTTGTACGGTGTGCCTTGTGAGATCTATACTGATCATCGGAGCTTGCAGCACTTACTCAAGCAAAAGGACCTAAATATGCATCAGAGGAGGTGGTTAGAGTTGCTGAAGGATTATGATATTACTATTCGGTATCACCCTAGCAAGGCCATTGTGGTGGCGGATGCCTTGAGTTGCCGGGCGGAGAGTTTGGGTAGTTTGGCATATTTAGCAGCTTCAGAGAGGCCTATGGCGATGGATGTTCAGGCCTTAGCCAGCCAGTTTGTGAGATTGGATCTTTCGAAACCCAGTCGGGTTCTAGCCTGTATGGTTTCCCGGTCTTCCATATTTGATCATATTAGGGAGTGGTAGTATGATGACCCTCATTTGCTTGTCCTTAAGGACAAGGTTTAGGGTGGATATGCCAGAGATGTGACCATCGGAGATGACGGGGCATTGAGGATGCAGGGCCGGATTTGTGTGCGCAATGTTGATGGTCCTCAAGAGTTGATTCTAGCAGAGACCTATAGTTCACGGTATTCCATCCATCCGGGTGCCGCGAAGATGTATTAGGACTTGAGGCAGCACTATTGGTGGAGGCGGATGAAGAAATATATAGTTGGTTATGTGTCTAGATGCCTCAACTGCCAGCAGGTGAAGTATGAGCACCAGCGCCCGAGTGGGTTGCTTCAGCAGATAGAGATTCCGGAGTGGAAATGGGAGCGCATCACCATGGATTTTGTATCTGGACTCCCACGGACCTTGAAGAAGTTTTATTCCATTTGGGTTATTGTGGATCGGCTAACCAAGTCCACTCATTTTATTCCTGTATGTACCACTTATTCATCGGAGCGGTTGGCGGAGATTTATATTCAGGAGGTCGTCCGTCTGCATGGTATTCAAGATTCTATTATTTCGGACAGAGGTACTCAGATTACATCGTGGTTTTGGAGAGCCGTGCAGCAGGAGCTAGGCACTCGGGTGGAGTTGAGCACAGCATTTCACCCCCAGACGGATGGACAATCCGAGTGCACTATTCAGATTCTTGAGGATATGCTCCGTGCGTGTGTGATTGAGTTTGGAGGGTCTTGGGATCATTTCTTGCCATTGGCGGAGTTTGCTTACAACAACAGTTATCAGTCTAGCATTCAGATGGCGCCGTATGAGGCTTTATATGGTAGGAGGTGTAGATACCCGGTGGGTTGGTTTGAGCCGGGTGAGGCCAGGCTATTGGGCATAGAGTTGGTTCAGGATGCATTGGAGAAGGTTAAGAAGATTCAGGGTAGACTCTGTATAGCCCAGTCCAGATAGAAGAGTTACACGGACAGGAAGGTTCGTGATGTTTCATATATGGTTGGTGAGCGGGTTCTGCTTTTGCCTATGAAAGGCGTCATGAGGTTTGGGATGAGAGGAAATTTGAGTCTGAGGTTTATTGGCCCTTTTGAGATCTTGAGGCGAGTTGGGGAAGTTGCCTATGAGCTTGCCTTAACTCCTAGTTTGGCCGGAATTCATCCGGTATTTCATGTTTCGATGCTCCGGAGGTATCATGGTGACTCGTCGCACGTGTTGAACTTCAGTTCAGTCCAGTTGGACAAGGATCTATCCTATGTTGAGGAGCCGGTGGCTATATTGGACAGGCAGATCAGAAAGTTGAGTTCAAAGAACATAGCTTCAGTGAAGGTTCAGTGTCGGGGTCAGTCGGCCGAGGAGGCGACTTGGGAGACCGAGCAGGATATGCGCAGCAGCTACCCTCATCTTTTCGCTACTTCAGGTATGTTCTTTATGCTCGTTCGAGGACGAACGAATATTTAAATGTAGGAGGATGTGACGACCCGGCCGATCGTCTTAAGGATTAATGCCCCGATCCCCTATTAACTGATTCTCCTAAATTCATTTCTGCTATTTTGGTTTGCCGGGACGTTCGGTGTTGGGTTTCGGAGAGTTTTGGGACATTTAGTCCCTAAATGAGAGCTTAAGTGTTGAAAAGTGGTCCGTCATCGGAAAAATATGAAGACGACCTCTGAATGGAAATCTGATGGTTTCATTAGCTCTGTTAGGTGATTATGGGGTTGGGGGCGAGTTCGAAATGTATTTCGGAAGTCCGTAGCTCATTTAGGCTTGAAATGCCAAAGTTTGAATTTTTGAAGTTTCCGGTCTGATAGTGAGTTTTTGATCCAAGGGTCGGATTGGAATTCCAAAAGTTGAAGTAGCTCCGTCATGTCATTTGGGATGTGTGTGCAAAATTTTAGGTCATTCGGACGTGTTTTGGTTAGGTTTTTGATCGAAAGCATGTTTTGTTGGAATTTGTAGTTCTTAGGCTCAAATCCTTGTTTAATTTGAGTTTCTGGCGTTGTTTTAAGTGGTTTAAGGATTGGTACAAGTTTGAATGGTGTTACAGGATATGTCGGTAGGTTTGGTTGAGGTCCCGGGGGCCTCGGGTGTGTTTCGGATGCTCAACGGAGCATTTTGGTGTTTGAAAATATTGCAGAAATCCTTCAGATGTTGTAGGTCCCAGATCCTTCTTCGCGTTCGCGGACCTCCAATTGCGTAGCTTGTTTTTCTTCTTGTTCGCATTCACGGCCCCTATCACGCGTTTTCATAGTGTAATCCTGGAGGGGGGGCAATTCCTTATACGCGTTCGCATACCCACCCCCGCGTTCGTGTAGCCTCAGCACATTTCACATCCCGTTCGCATAGGCCGCTTCGCGATCGCATAGAGAAACTCCTGGACCTTACATTTTTCTTCAACGAGTTCGCGTGCCCTTTGACGCGTTCGCGTAACTCCTGAACCCAGGCCTTCATGTTCGCACTCTTCCCTTCGCGATCGCGGAGGGAATTTTTGGCTCTTTCTATTTTCCTTCTCCGCGAACGCGAGCTCACCTCCGCGATCGTGATGAGTTAAATGTCTGGACAATACTTAATATTTCAAAAATGAGGGTTAGCCATTTTTAACAAAACTCAAGCTAGAGAGCTCGGATTTGGGAGAAACTTTGAGAGGTTTTCAAGAGCAACGATTGGGTAACGATTCTCTACTCTCTTATGCTTAACACCCACTAATCTAATCACGAATTTATCTTTAATTTCGGATTTTGAAATGAAAAATGGGTAAATCTTTATAGGCCAAACCATTGAGTTTTGAGTGAGTGTTTGACCTCCGATTTGGGAGATTTTTATATGGTTAGACTCGAGAGAGTACAAGGGTTCTGAAAATGTAAAAGTTATTCGATTCTGAGACGTTGGCCTGAATGGCATTTTGGTCATTTTACCTAATTTCGCATCTTGTCTTTGAATTTAATAGTAGAATCAGTTGCTTGAGATGTTATTTAGGATATGGAATTGAATTGAATAGATTTGGGCCATTTAGAGTCGGTTACTCGTGGCAAAAGTATGATTTCGAGTTGATATTGGAGCCGGTTCGAGGTAAGTGACTTGTCTAACATTGTGTGAGGGACCTTTCCCCTTAGGATTTGTTATTTGGTATTTTGAGTACCTTGCACGCGAGGTGACGAGCGCGTACTTGAGCCAATTGTTGAAAATCCGATTTTTACTTAAGATATTGAGATTGAGTTTCTTTCATATTTGCTTTATTCTACTTTCAATTATAACCTATGCTAGATTAGGAAAGCATGTTTAGTTGATTTAACTTGCCTAATTGCTTAAGTTGCCTTGACTGTACTACGTGAAGCATGCTAGGCCAGTACTACCTGTTGTTTGTCTTTTGTACTTCATTTCTGTGTATCTTCTGGTTGTGATTGCGCATTTATATTGGGACTACGAATGTGGGATTCCGGTAACTCCCTCCCCCCCCCCATTTGTTTACTTTGGGACTATGGGTTCGATTCCCAGTAGATCCCCTTGCACTTTTACTTTGGGACTGCGGGTTAGATTCCCAATAGATCCCCCTGCACTTTTACTTTGGGACTACGGGTTAGATTCCCAATAGATCCCCCTGCATATTGATGGTTGGACTACGGGACGGTATCCCGGGAGATCCTTCGGATTTACATATGTGATGGACTACGGGACGGTATCCCGGGAGATCCTTCGGATTTACATATGTGATGGACTACGGGACGGTATCCCGGGAGATCCACTGGAAAGATGAGAAAAAGGACTACAGGACGGTATCCCGGGAGATCCTCATTGTTATCACTGGTATTGAGCTGTACACATTCCATGTTTACTTTGTTCCTTGTGTAGTTGTTATTGTCTTGTTGACCTGTCTTATCTCACTGTTGTGCTTATTATTACTGCAATTCCTTTCGTACTGTTAATTTATTATTATATTTTACCTCAGTAGGTCCCTGACCTTCCTCGTCACTACCCAACCGAGGTTAGGCTTGGCACTTACTGAGTACCGCTGTGGTGTACGCATGCACTTCTGCGCATGTTTTTCATGTGCAGATCCAGGTTCCTCCACCCAGACACACTATCCTCAAGGCAGAGAGATCTAGCGGAGACTTCGAGGTATATTTGTCATGACCCAAAATTCACTAATGGTCGTGGTGGCGCCGGACACCTCTGTCAGGCAAGCCAACAAAATTATCAATTAAATCCTCTTTTAATACTTTTGAAAATCTAAGGTTTTTCCTTTTATTTTTTTCATAAATAAAAGATCACTACTTGAATTCAAATTTAAATAATAACAATTAGTACATTCCTTCGAAAACCATCCCAGTAATCCGGGGTCACAAGTGCATGAGCAACTATCGATAAGGAAAATAAAATACAACACCTGTTCGAAATACAGTGGACAAGGAATAAGATACAAAATGTTGTAAGGAACTACACTAGCTGCGGGTCGCCTCGAACAATGCAGTTCACCTAGTTCCAGCGTCATCCATGCTGCTACGCCCAATAGGCTGCTAGAGGTATATATACCTGTGCGACAAAAATACACAGAAGTGTAGTATGAGTACGTAATCTACGTGTACTCAGTGAGTATCCCGCCTAATTTCGAAGGGGTAGAGACAAGATGGTCAACTTTGACACTCTCTAATGGTCAAATAATTATTCATCCTCAATGTATTAAACAGTGGGTTTATTTTATAAACATGATTTTAATACAGATAGAGGAAACAAGTAAACACATAATTCTTTCGTAAGAAATTTCCAGAATTTCTTTTCAATATAATCCAAATATTTTTTAAGCTACAAAAAGGCAATAATAACTTAATTAAGTTCAAGACAACAGCACGAACATACGCAAATCATGCCGAGGTCGACGGCCCGCTCCAACAGAAATATAAATTATGCACTGCCGAGGGTCGAGCAGCCCGTACTATAGATGCATCTATTTAATATGCCGAGGCGTTCGGCCCGTTCCAAAAATAAACACATACCCTGCTCGCGAATCATGCATGCAATGCAGGTACACATAAGAATACATGTTCAATCAGTCAAATAAGAACTTATCGGGGAATATTTATTTAAATAAAACCAATTCTCCTTTAACAATTTAAGAAATGAAGTTTAATATTTTTAGAAATTCACTTACTAATTCGATGTGAGGTAAGCAATTCAAGCTACCAATGGATTCACAATTAATCCACGTACAATATGCTTTTGGGACTTAACTACCCGGACAATAGCATAATAGTAGCTACGCACGGACTCTCGTCACCTCGTGCGTACGTAGCCCCCATAAATAGGATCACATAATCAATTACTTCACCTATGGGGTAAGTTCCCCCTCACAAGATTAGAAAGGAGACTCACCTCGCTCCGAAGACTCATAACCAGCAATCTACATTCTTCTGAAGGCTTGAACCGACGCACAATGCACCAAAACTAGCCAATTAACGACACACTAATGAGAACATGCTCAAATACTTGTCAATAATTCAAATTATACAAATTCCTAACTCCGCTTAGTGAAATGACCAAAATGCCCTCGGGCCCACGTGCCTGGATTCCGAAATTTCTCGAAGATAAAGGTTACCCATGACCTTAGGAACTCAAATATATAATTTTCTCTAAACTCCATACTCAAAATCATGGTCAAAATCCAAGAACACTAATTTCCTAGGTCTTCCTCTAACCCTCAAATTTTCTACCCATTTTTATACTAAAATCCATACTTAATTAATGTATTTAACTCAAAAGTAATGGGGATAACTTACCTTAACCTTGACGACAAAATTCCTCTCTTGAAGCTCCCCAAAAATCGCCCAAGCCATGAAGAAATGGGAGAAATGAACTCAACCCACGATTTAAATAAACCTTACTGCTCCAGCAATTTTCGCTTCTGCGGAAACAATCCTGCTTCCGCAGTACCGCTTTTGTGGAAAATATTCTGCTTTTGCGGTCCGTAGGCTTCAGCCCATTTTCGCTTCTGCGATAAGCCAACCGCTTCTGCGGTTCCGCATCAACGGATCAAGGGCCGCTTCTGCGGTCCTGGCTGCCCTCACACTCGACCGCTTCTGCGGCTTCCTCCTCGCTTCTGCGGGGCCGCTTCTGCGGTCCCATTTCCACAGAAGCGGAAATACCAGATACCAGCTGCTTCAATTCTTCTTCAATTCTAAGTTTCGATCCGTTAACCACCCGGAATCCACCCGAAGCTCCCGGGACCCCAACCAATTCCAAAACACATTGCGGACCTGCTCGAGGCCTCAAATCACATCAAACAACGCTAAAATCATCAATCGACCTCCAATTCAAGATTTATGAACTTTGAACTTTCCAACTTCTACTTCCGATGTTTAAACCTATAAAATCATGTCTAATTGACCTCAAATTTTGCACACAAGTCCTATTTGACATTACGAACCTACTTCAAATTTCGAAATCGGATTCCGACCCCGATATCAAAAAGTCCACTTCCGGTCAAACTTCTCAAAACCTTCAATTTCTATCTTTAGCCAAATGGCTTCAAAATGACCTACGGACCTCCGAATTCACTTCCGATCGCGCTCCCAACTCCAGAATCACCATACGGAGCTACTCCCAGTCTCGAAATTCCA
>MU703961.1:32028-73417 GCA_026770625.1 Nicotiana glauca
TCAAATTTCTATCTTTAGCCAAATGGCTTCAAAATGACCTACGGACCTCCGAATTCACTTCCGATCGCGCTCCCAACTCCAGAATCACCATACGGAGCTACTCCCAGTCTCGAAATTCCAAACGGACATCGATAACAATGCAATGCACTCCAAGCCAAACTTAAGAAATTTGTTCCAAAATGCTAACTTCCACAATATGCGCCAAAACGCTCCCGGTTTATCCAAAACCCGAATCGGGCATACGCCCAAGTCCGATATCATCATACGAACCTGCTGGAACCTTCATATCCCGATTCCGAGGTCGTTTACTCAAAAATCCAATCCTAGTTCATTCTTTCAACTTTAAGCTTCTCAAATGAGAATTTTCATTTAAATTCAACTCCGATCTTCCTGAATTTAAATTCCGACCATACACACAAGTCATAATACCTGAAATGAAGTTGTTCATGGCCTCCGACTACTGAACGGAGCGCTAGTACTCAAAACGATCGATCAGGTCGTTACAATATATGCCGCGTCCGCAGACCAGGAGTCTCTATTCTATTCCAGCTTTAGTAGTTATCCATCCATTTCTTTCAGTTATTTAGACATTCTGGAGTTAGAGCAGCATACTACATTTCTATTAGCCTGTGGTTCCCATGAGTTTTCGGGTTGTGGGATGAGATTTTTAGACTTCCGTGATTTATTTTGAGTTGTTTATGCCAGGTGACACATATATATCGTTTTATTCTAGTTTTGCTTAATTTAATTAAATGTTTCCGCAAGTTATATTAATTTTCGCATTGTTAGGCTTACCTAGTTGTAGGAACTAAGTGCCATCACGATATGTTCATGGATGGTGAACTGGGGTCGTGACAAATAGCTTTTACAACAGACAAACTTGTAATTTAAACTATTTTTCTAATATTTAGTACTTTAAAGTGAATTAAAATTTTACATATTAAATCTCTCCTTATTAAACTAGGCAAGAAGTCCTAATATATAAATCTTTTACCTTTTATAAATTGTAATTTGAAAATAACTCATTTGTGCAATCCTATAGAATCAAGAAAAGAACTTATACGCTCTCTTCAATGATTTCTAATTAAATTTTAACACGGGGATATAAAATTGCATATTAAATTAAAATTATTTAATACGGTAACATCTAAATTAAATTATTTCAATGCAAATTAATTAAATATTTATTTTTAAAATTCTCATTTTTATCAACAACAAATCTAAAATAACCGCATAAGTGAAGTCTGGGGATGATAAAGCGTAAACAGACCTTACTCATACCAAATAAAAGTAGAGAAGTTATTTTCAAAATACCTTCAGCTCAAATTTCTCATTCTAATCATACAAAATAATTAATCCAATTCAACTAAGAACCCAAAATAGTTATTTGATACCAAATTTTAATCATACTACATTATACAAGCCTAAATATGTATTATAAAAGTAATATCTATACGGAATATTGATTGACCTTTTATCCTTTAAAAGTAAATTTCATACTGAAAATATAAGACAAATATTTTACTAATTTTTAAGACTTTAAGATCAATTAAAATTTTAATTATTAAATTATTTCTTATTTGAAATATGTAAAAGCAGTGGCAAAGCTAGAAATTTTTTCAAATGCGTTCAAATTTGAAAGAAGTAAATAAATTTCCGACAAAGAATATTTAATATGGGTTATATACCTCTAAAATAAATATTTTACCTATATATACACTATAATTTTTCGATAAATGGTAGCCAATTGACCACCCTTATAGTCATGTGGCTTCGCCCCCATGTAAAATGTCAAAATATTTAGGAATTTAAAATGAATAATATATATAAAAGAAATATCTAACATAATAGTGAGCCGTCAATATCGGCTTGGCCCGTGGGGCCAGACCAGCCCGTGATTTAGCAGGGCTGGGCTAGAATTTTTGGAGCCCATTTAAAAACGAGGCTTTTAAGCCCAGCCCGTGTAAGTCCATGGCCCTTGAGGCTTAACTGAGACTGGGCTGGGCCGGCCCATGGGCTTAATAAAAATACATATTTAAAAATAATAAGAAGAGTATCCCAAGCTGAAAGCTTATTAAGCTCATTATATTAAAATATCAAACTCTTAAAACGTTAATTAGTTTTAAAAATTTAATTATTCTTAATATTTAACTAATTAATATTGCATACGAATTATAGATGTAGAAGAAAGTAAAAATATTAAGACAACCATCTTACAAGCGGATTCAAATGTGTTGATAAAGATGATGTGTTAGATATCCCATAAGTGTCATGGGCGTTCTCATGAATAGTTTATTTTGAGTTTTGACTTTTAGTGAATGAAATATAGTCTTGTCTTTTACTTTTTAGTGTTTATTGTAATATATTAGAACAATATAGAAATTTATTAAGTTTTGTGAAATTTTTCCAATAAGATTTTTTTTAACTTTTAAATATTTATCTTTTTTAGTTTAGAACTTAAAGAAAAAATATAAAATTATATTTTAAAAAATAATAGCCCGGCCCGTGGGATCCCGTAGCCCACATAGGGCTGGGGTGGGCTGATCATTATAAGGCCCATCAATGAAATATAGTCTTGTATTTTACTTTTTTAGTGTTTATTGTGATATATTAGAACCGTATAGAGATTTATTAAGTTTTGTGAAATTTTTCTAATAAGATTTTTTAAAATTTCAAATATTTATCTTTTTTTAGTTTATAACTTAAAGAAAAACTATAAAATTATATTTTAAAAAATGACGGGCTGGCCCGTGGGGGCCCGTAGCCCACATATGTCACAACCCAAAATTCACTAAAGGTCATGGTGGCGCCGGACACCACTGTCAGGCAAGCCAACCGAAATACTCAATTAAATTCCCATTTTTGTATTGTCAAAATCGTTTTTCTTTACACATTAAATAACGAACAATAAAATTTACGGAAACAACCGTGAAATCTCTAACAAACTTAACATTTAATAATCCAAAAATCCTCCCAGAACCCGGTGTCACAAGTTCATGAGCATCTACTGACAAGGAAATAAAATACAACATTCGTCCGGAATACAGTGGACCAGAAGTAAATACAGTATACTAGAAGGGACTGTACTAGCTGCAGCCGTCTCGAATAATGCAGCTCATCTAGTTCCAGAATCATCCGTGCTGCTATGCCTAGTAGGCCGCTAGAGTTATCATATACCTGTGCAACAAAAATGTACAGAAGTGTAGTATGAGTACGTAAACAACGTGTACTCAATGAGTATCCCATCTAATCTCGAATAAATAAAGACGAGATGGTCGACTTCGACACTTACTAGTGGTCCAATAATAAGGTCAATAATACATTAAGTCGTGGATTTCTATAAACATGATTTTATTCCAATAGAAGGAAACAAGTAAACAATTATTTCTTTTATAGGAAATTTCCAAAATTCCTCTTTCTTTATTATCCAAATATTCTAAATCCATGAAGAGGCATCAACAACTTTAATAAATTCAAGGAAGCAATACAAGCATGCGCAATTCATGCCGAGGTCGACGGCCCGCTCCAACAGAAATGTAAATTGTGCATTGCCGAGGGTCGAACGGCGCGAACCATAGATGCATCTATTTAATCTGCTGAGGTGTTCGGCCCGTTTCAAAATTTAAACACACACAGACAGTCAATCAAGAGTCCACACGGAGCAATTATCCAAAGAAAGTCAATCCTCTTTTAACCATCTAAGAAATATGAAGTTTAATCCTTTTAGAAATTTATTTACTAATTCAAAATGTCAATAAGTTTACGATTAATCCAAGTATAGCATGCTTTTGGGTCCTAGACTATCCGGACAATAGCATAATAGTAGCTACACACGGACTCTCGTCACCTCGTGTGTCACGACCCAAAATCCACTAAGGGTCGTGGTGGCGCCGGACACCGCTGTCAGGCAAGCCAACCAAGAATGCATAATTAAATTCTAATTTAAATATTTGCGGAAATCATTTTTCTTATACATTAAATAGTAGATAATAAAAATTTTACAAAAATGAACTTAAAGTCGATAAAGGACTTAATACTGAATAATCCAAACTCCTCCCAGAACCCGATGTCACAAGTGCATGAGCATCTACTGATAGGGAAATAAAATACAATATCCGCCCGAAATACAGTGGACAGGAAATAAATATAATATGCTGAAAGGGACTACACTAGCAGCGGGTCACCCCGAATAATGAAACTCACCTAGTCCCAGAATCATCCGCGCTGCTACACCCAGTAGGCTGCTAGAGATACATATACCTATGCAACAAAAATGCACAGAAGTGTAGTATGAGTACGTAAACAACGTGTACTCAACGAGTATCCCGCCTAATCTCAAAGAAGTAGAGACTAGATAGTCAACTTCGACACTTACTAGAGGTCAATTGACAATATACTAATATGTGAGGAAAACATGGATTTATATAGCAGTTCAAATTCACGAAGCCAGAAAAAAACAGGTAAACACCTTCAACAAATAATCAACTATTTTCAAGATTTACTCTTCATTATCTTATCAAATTATATCAAGCCACGAAGGGCAGTTTCACACTTAAAAATCTCAAGCGACAATATAACATGCACAAATAACACCGAGGCGACGGCCCGATCCAACAGAAATAAACTGTGCACCTGCCAAGGGTCGACGACGCGCCTATAAATGCATCTATTTAATCTGCCGAGGCGTCCGGCCTTTTCCAAAATATGCACATAGAGACATTCAATCAAGAAGCCAACATGGGGCAATTATTCAAAGAAAGCTAATTCTCTTTTAACAATATAAGAAAGTGAGGTTTAGATCTTGTTAGAAATTCATTTACTATTTTGGTGTGGTTTAAGCAATTTAACTATCCATAAGATTACAAATATTCAAAGTATAACATGCTTTTGGGTCCTAGACTACCCGGAGAATAGCATAATAGTAGCTACGCACGGACTCTCGTCACCGCGCGCGTACGTAGCCCCCACAAACAGGAGCACATAATCAATTATTTCACATATTGGGACAATTCTATCTTACAAGGTTAGAAAGGAGACTCACCTCCCTCTGAAGATCCATAACCGGCATTCTACACCCTTCCGAAGACTCTACTTGATGCACCACGCTCCAAAACTAGCCAACGGTGACGCAAATCCATTAATATATGCTCAATTATTCATTACAATCTAATTTATAAAAATTCCTAACTCCGAACCAAAAGTTGACCAAAACGCCTTCGGCCCCACGTGCCCGAAATCCGAAATTTTTTGAAGATAAAGATTACCCATGACCTTAGGAACTCAAATATATAATTTTTACTAAATTCCAATACCCAAAATCGTGGCTAAATTCCAAGAATATAATTTCTAGGTCTTTCTACCAAAACTCCAAATTTCTATTAATTTAAATGCTCAAATCCATACATAGTTGGTGTATTTAAATCAAAATAGGTGGGGATAACTTACCTTATCATTGATGATGAAAACACTCTCTTGAAGCTCCCCAAAAATTGCCCAACCCATGACAAATATGAGAGAAATGGCCAAATATCCGATTTTAAATCAAACATTCTGCCCCAGCTATTTTCGCACATGCAGCCCGTTGACCGCTTCTGCGGTTCCGCAGGTGCGGCTTCTCTACAGCATCTGCGGTCCTTCCCAGGCCCCCTCATTTCCACTTCTGCGAGCCCTCTACCGCATATGCAGTTCTGCATCTGCGGATCCTCGACCGAATCTGCGGCCCCCCTTCACTTTGGTCCAAACCGCATCTGCGGCTCCCCTGGCCGCATCTGTGACCCATTTTCACAGGTGCAGTTATGACAGCAACCAGCAAACTTCATCCTTTCAAAAATCCTATTTTTGATCCGTTAACCACCCGGAATCCACCTGAGGACCCCGGGACCCCAACCAATCATACCAACTATTCCAAAAACATATTACGGACTTGCTTGAGGCCTCAAATCATATCAAACAACACTAAAATCATAAATCAACCTCCAATCCAAACTTAATGAACTTCAAAATTTCAAACTTCTATTTCCGATGTTTAAACCTATCAAATCACGTCCGATTGACCTCAAATTTTGCGCACAAGTCATATTTGACATTACGGACCTACCCCAACTTCCGGAATCGGATTCTGACCCCGATATCAAAAAGTCCACCTCCGATCAAACTTCTCGAAAACCTTCAAATTTCTATCTTTAGCCAAATGGCTCCAAAATGACCTACGGACCTCCGAATTCACTTTCGATCGTGCCCCCAACTCCAGAATCACCATACGAAGCTATTCACAATCTCGGAATCCCAAACGGACATTGATAACACTGAAATGCACTTCAAGCCAAACTTATGAAATTTCTTCTAAAATGCTAACATCCACAATAGGCACCAAAATGCTCCCGGGTTATCCGGAACCTGAACCGGGCATACGCCCAAGCCCGAACTCATTATACGAACCTGCTGGAACCTTCATATCCTGATTCCGAGGTCGTTTACTCAAAATTCCAGTCCTAGTTTATTCTTTCAACTTTAAGCTTCCGAAATGAGAATCCTCTTTCCAAATCAACCCTGAACTTCCCAAAATTCAATTCCGACCACACGTACATGCCATAATACCTTAAATGAAGCTATTCATGGCCTCCGACTGCTGAACAGAGCGCTTGGACTCAAAACGATCGGTCGGGTCGTTACATTCTCTCCCACTTAAACATACGATCAAGAATCACAAACAATGATCTCCAGTGATGCTAATGGCAATACCACTTACTTTAAACATCGAAACTCCTTTCGTGCTCATCCAAGCTCGTGATATCCTCGTCGGCACCTAACTGCAACCTTGATTCTTTTCACTTCAAATACCATACTAGTCACTGCACCCAACATGCCAATGTACGATAGAACATGAACCTTATCATAACCTGAAAATACTAATAGGTCAACACTTTATCACACAAAAGCTTTTTACTGAACTCACTTCAGGAGAAACATAGCAACACATAGGCAAATTCTTATAACCGTGGAAATACACAAATCTTTAAGTAGTGGTCTAAGGCACCATAGCCTTTCCAGAATCCACTTCCACATAACAAGCCATAATTGTAGAATGCTTCAGAATAATATCAATTACGGCGGCTGACAAGCCTCATACGCACCGCCATAGATCACTTGCATAACTTAATCACGCTGAAAGAGCGGATCTCTACCACCACCATGCCAACTAAATTATGGATAACCAATCTATCTCCTTTCGATTTACCCCAATTACCTTAGAAATAATACTAATTCCATCCAACATATAACATACTCCATCTACACCCATCTCGAGTGACCTCGAATCACGAGATCATGCTGTTTCAAATCCCACGAACTGTTTCATATCTCTAAAGTGCTATACCGCAAGTTAAAATATCATAAAACATTCTGGGCACCTTCTCATAAACTGCTACAAAACTTGATCCGTAACGGTACTTATAGGTTCGAACTCATTAGGCACCACACTTTATCTTTTAAATTTTCACTAGGACCGCTGCTGAGAGCCACCCGCTTTGACTCGGCCCCAAATATAATCAACTCCATGAGTCTTCCATCACATGAATACCCTCTTGGCGAAGAACTCGCCGAATCACTTCCCTGGTAACCCGCATCTATGCAAGGCAAAATCCTGAATCTTTCCCCAAGTCTGAACATGGGCTAATAGGGCCAACGATAGCCCACCTTTATTACTTCCTTTGCTTAAATTACCACTTAAGGTCCTTTCCATAGCTGAAATAGCCCATCGATATGCTAATAGCCAAAAATATCGCAAGTAGTTAACCATGCAACCCAATCATAAGCGGTGGGACTCTCCCACTTAGCATGAAGCCATTAGTTCACAAACCAGGGACTCACCCGTCCTCCTTATCTCTTATTGACATAACCTTGCGCAATCAACTGCCAAAGTTTGCGAAATCTTTCTGTACAAACCCTTTTTTTATACCCTGAATCACTAGCAACATTCGCACGACCGACCCCTTCGCTGTATAACCACTAGAATTATTCGCAGAAGCCTCGCCAACCACACGACCGCTAACCTGCTCACAGGAATAACCCACCTATAGAATTCACTCTCGGCATCTTCCAATGCTGCTGCACGGGGTACAATCACTACGACATCAATGACCCATAGTCCGAGCTCACTCTCCAGCTGCACAAGTCCATTCACCCCTCATGGACATCAATTAAATGTGCGGCAACACCCTTCCAATTCAAAGTCATGCTACATCCTTCTTCATTTAAGCGGCCTTTTTCGATTATATTAAATCTCCGGCCGCACAAGAATCCCTACTTTAAATTAGATCTGTAGACCCCAATAACCAAGCGCCAATATTCTCAAATCGTTCCAAACTCTCCTTAAGGCGCATAGTCATCTTATTATCAAGCCCCTACGCAGCTCCGCCACTCTCCCACTTTGGGCAAACTCACTTCTTTAATCAACTGCTCGGCTTGCGCTTCCTATGCCTGGCCTTTTGGAAGTTTAAAACTCCGCCTAACACTTCCCACATGTCCTTCTCATCTTTTGATGCTAAGTTGTTGCTTTAATAAAATTTATCTTCATAGAACTTGAATCCACAATTTGCTACTAACTCTAACTTTTTCCGAAGGTCATCTTTCTCGAACCGTCAACATTTGAAATGCTGATTCAATCCTAAACCACCGCACCCTGCGATATCTGATAGTTGTGCCTCCGATTCTATCTCACAATATCTTGCCCCCAAGGAGAATTTATAGTAGATCATAACACCGACAAACTTAGTACGTTCAATTAGGACAATGACATCTCATCATAGAAGAAAACTCTACAACGCTTGCAAATACCAAGTCTCATTACTTTCACTAGTCCACATCTGACCATCCTTAGTTTGATTGTCTTTCCCCTCGTGGAAAAAAACACTGAATCTCTTGATTATGCACTGAGTAAACTTCCCTTCAAATCATTCACTGCTCCGACGCATAGGCAATCATCCTACCATCACATCACTACTACGCAACATCCGTTCATAAGCATCATGGCAACTTTTTCTTAACCTCAGAGCTCTCAAAAGCACCGCTACTGGGCTGAATCAATAAAATATTCTTCCATAAAGCGACGATGAAAATCCGATCAGCTATACCAGGAGAAACACTCCGTATCACATCTGTAGTACCATTACGGTTCTTCAATTCTCGATTTATAATAGGCGTTTCGCGTCGCATAAGATTGAGTAGGAAGAAACAAAGGCATAAGCCTCACATGAAATCAAATCGCACGATAAGGAATCAAGAAGGGAAATACTCCTAACAGTCCTGCAGCCTCCCGAGGATAAGTACAGACGTCTCCGTACCAATCCGCGAGACTCTACTAGACTTGCTCATGACTCGTGAGACCCTAGGAACCTAGTGCTCTGATACCATGTTGTCACGACCCAAAATCCACTAAGGGTCGTGGTGGCGCCGGACACCGCTGTCAGGCAAGCCAACCAAGAATGCATAATTAAATTCCAATTTTAATATTTGCGAAAATCATTTTTCTTATACATTAAATATTAGATAACAAATATTTTACAAAAATGAACATAAAGTCGATAAAGGACTTAATACTGAATAATCTAAAATCTTCCCAGAACCCGGTGTCACAAGTGCATGAGCATCTACTAATAGGAAATAAAATACAACATCCGCCCGAAATACAGTGGACAGGAAATAAATACAATATGCTCAAAGGGACTACACTAGACGCGGGTCGCCTCAAACAATGGAACTCGCCTAGTCCCAGAATCATCCGCGCTGCTACGCCCAGTAGGCTGCTAGAGTTACATATACCTGTGCAACAAAAATGCACAGAAGTGTAGTACGACTACGTAAACAACGTGTACTCAATGAGTATCCCGCCTAATCTCGAAGAAATAGAGACGAGATGGTTAACTTCGACACTTACTAGAGGTCAATTGACAATATACTAATATGTGAGGAAAACATGGATTTATATAGCAGTTCTAATTCACGAAGCCAGAAAAAAACATGTAAACACCTTCAACAAATAATCAAGGATTTTCAAGATTTACTCTTCATTATCTTATCAAATTATATCAAGCCACGAAGGGTAGTTTCACACTTAAAAGTCTCAAGCGATAATATAACATGCGCAAATAACACCGAGGCGATGGCCCGATCCAACAGAAATAAACTGTGCACTTGCCGAGGGTCGACGGTGCGCCTATAGATGCATCTATTTAATCTGTCGAGGCGTTCGGCCCGTTCCAAAATAAACACATAGAGACATTCAATCAAGAAGCCAACATAGGGCAATTATTCAGAGAAAGCTAATTCTCTTTTAGCAATATAAGAAAGTGAGGTTTAGATCTTGTTAGAAATTCATTTACTATTTTGGTGTGGTTTAAGAAATTCAACTATCCATAAGATTACAAATATTCAAAGTATAGCATGCTTTTGGGTCATAGACTACCCGGACAATAGCATAATAGTAGCTACGCATGGACTCTCGTCACCTCGTGCATACGTAGCCCCCACAAATAGGAGCACATAATCAATTATTTCACCTATGGGGACAATTCCCTCTTACAAGGTTAGAAAGGAGACTCACCTCGCTCCGAAGATCCATAACCGGCATTCTACGTCCTTCCGAAGACTCTACTTGATGCACCACGCTCCAAAACTAGCCAACGGTTATGCAAATCCATTAATATATGCTCAATTATTCATTACAATCTAATTTATAGAAATTCCTAACTCCGATCAAAAAGTTGACAAAAATGCCCTCGGGCCCACGTGCCCGAAATCCAAAATTTTTCGAAGATAAAGATTACTCATGACCTTAGGAACTCAAATATATAATTTTTACTAAATTCCATACCCAAATGGTGGCTAAATTCCAAGAATATAATTTCTAGTTCTTTCTACCAAAACTCCAAATTTCTACTAATTTAAATGCTCAAATCCATACATAGTTGGTGTATTTAACTCAAAATAGGTGGGGATAACTTACCTTATCATTGATGATGAAAATCCTCTCTTGAAGCTCCCCAAAAATCGCCCAAGCCATGAAAAATATAAGAGAAATGGCCAATTATCCGATTTTAAAACAACCATTCTGCCCCAACTATTTTTACACCTGCGGCCCGTTGACCGCTTCTGCGGTTCCGTAGGTACGGATTCTCTACCGCATTTGCGGTCCTTCCCAGGCCCCCTCATTTCCGCTTCTGCGAGCCCTCTACCGCAGATGCGGTTCCGCATCTGCGGCCCCCCTTCACTTTGGTCCAAACCGCATCTGCGGCTCCCCTGGCCGCATTTGCAGCTCCACACCTACGGCCCATTTTCGCATGTGCGGTTATGATAGCAACCACCAACCAGCAACCTTCATTTCCAAAAATCCCATTTTGATCTATTAACCACCAGGAATCCACCCGAGGGCCCCGGGACCTAAACTAATCATACTAACCCGTCCTAAAACACATTACAGACTTGCTCAAGGCCTCAAATCATATCAAACAATACTAAAATCGTAAATTAACCTCAAATCCAAACTTAATGAACTTTAAAATTTCAAACTTTTATATCTGATGTTTAAACCTATCAAATCACGTCCGATTGACCTCAAATTTTGCGCACAAGTCATATTTGATATTACGGACCTACCCCAACTTCCGATATTGGATTTTGACCCCGATATCAAAAAGTCCACCTCCGATCAAACTTCTCAAAAACCTTCAAATTTCTATCTTTAGCCAAATGGCTCCAAAATGACCTACGGACCTCCGAATTCACTATTGACCGCGCCCCCAACTCCAGAATCACCATACGGAGCTATTCGCAGTCTCGAAATCCTGAACGAATATCGATAACATTGAAATGCACTTCAAGCCAAACTTATGAATTTTTTTCTAAAATGCTAACATCCACAATAGGCGCCAAAACGCTCCCGGGTTATCCAGAACCCAAACCGGGAATACGCCCTAGCCTGAAATCATCATATGAACCTACTGGAACCTTCAAATCCTGATTCCGAGGTCATTTACTCAAAATTCCAGTCCTAGTTCATTCTTTCAACTTTAAGCTTCCGAAATGAGAATCCTCTTTCCAAATCGACCCTGAACTTCCCGAAATTCAATTCCAACCACGCGTACATGCCATAAAACCTTAAATGAAGCTGTTCATGGCCTCCGACTGTCGAACAGAGTGCTAGGACTCAAAATAATCGATCGGGTCGTTACATCGTGCGTACGTAGCCCCCCACAAATAGGAGCACATAACCAATTAACTCACCTATGGGGACAATTCCCTCTTACAAGGTTAGAAAGGAGACTCACCTTGCTCTGAAGATCTATAATCGGCATTCCACACTCTTTCGAAGACTCCAATCGATGCACAAAGCTCCAACGCTAGCCAATAATAATACAAATCCATTAATATATACTTAATACTCCTAATGATCCATTTCATAGCAATTCCTAACCCCGATAGAAAAGTTGATGAAAATTCCCTCAGGCCCACATGCCCAAAATTCAAAATTTTTCAAAGATAAGGTTTACTCATAGCCTCACGAACTCAAATATATAATTTACTCTCAATTTCATACCAAAAATTATAATGATCCGACCGGTCATTTTGAGTTCTAGTGCTCCATTCAGCAATCGGAGGCCATGGGCAGCTTCGTTTCAGGTATTATGATATGTACGTGTGGTCGGAGTTGAATTTCGGGAAGTTCAGGGTCAATTTGGGAAGGGGGTTCTCATTTCGGAAGGTTAAAGTTGAAAGAATGAACTAGGATTAGAATTTTGAGTAAAGGACCTCGAAATCAGGATCAGAAGGTTCTAGCATGTTTGTATGATGATTTCAGACTTAGGAGTATGGTCAGTTCGGGTTTTGGATAACCCAAGAGCATTTTGGGGCTTATTGTGGCAATTAGCATTTTAGAAGAAATTTCATAAGTTTGACTTGAAGTATATTTCTATGTTATCGATGTCCGTTTGGGATTTCGAGACTGTGAATAGCTCCGCATGGTGATTCTGGAGTTGGGGGCGCGATCGGAAGTGGATTCGGAGGTCCGTAGGTCATTTTGGAGTCATTTGGCTAAAGATAGAAGTTTGAAGGTTTTGAGAAGTTTGACCGAAAATTGACTTTTTGGTATCGGGGTCGTAATCCGAATCCAAAAGTTGGAATAGGTCCATAATGTCAAATATGACTTGTGCGCAAAATTTGAGGTCAATCGGACGTGATTTGATAGGTTTAAACATCGGAAATAGAAGTTTGAAATTTTGAAGTTCATTAAGTTTAGATTGGAGGTTGATTAACGATTTTAGTGTTGTTTGATATGATTTAAGGCCTCGAGCAAGTTCGTAATGTGTTTTGGGACTGGTTGGTATGATTGGTTAGGGTCCCGGGGGCCTCGGGTGGATTCCGGGTGGTTAACGGATCAAAATGGAATTTTTGGAACGTGTTGAAGCATCTGCTTCTGTCATAACCGCACCTGCAGTTGATTGGCCACATGTGCGAGACCGTAGAAGCAGTCGTAGCCTCGTAGAAGCGGCCCAAGGCTAGGCAGCCCAAGACCACAGATGCGGCCCTAAATACGCAGAAGCAGAACCGCAGAAGCGGTGGGCCGGCCCGCAGAAGCGGTCTTTCTTCCGCAGAAATGATGGTCGCAGATGCGGCCCAAGACCGCATATGCAGAAGTCGCAGAAGGCAGTGACCTTCATTTATTCGGGCTTAAGGCCATTTTTGCTCAGTTTTTACTAGTTTCTTGGGCGATTTTGGGAGCTTTTGAGAGAAGACTTCCCCCTAACATCTTGAGGTAAGCTATCCCACCTATTCTTAGTTTAATACTAGAGTTTTGGGTAGATTAACACAGGTAAAATTAGTGAAAATCATGGAATAGAGTAAACCCTAGGGTTTTGTTAAAAATAAGGTTTAACCACAAAATTGGTTATAGAATGGAGTAGAAATCATATATTTTTTACCCTTGGGTTATAAAGAACAATTTCCTTCGAAAAGTTTCGGAATCGGGGCACATGGGCCCGGGGTCGGATTTATAGGAACCTTGAATTTAGGGTTGGGAAATTGGTTTGATAGTTAGAATATGAACCTTTAAGCATGTATTGACTAGTTCTTACATTATTTGAATAGTTGTGGATCATTCGGCTCTAAATAGGAGGTTTGGGCGCATTCTTGAATCAGAATATAGGCTTCGGAGCAAGGTGAGTCTCCTTTCTAACCTTGTAAGAGGGAATTGTCTCCATAGGTGAAATAATTGATTATGTGCTCCTACTTGTGGGGGCTACATATGCACGAGGTGACGAGAGTCCGTGCGTAGCTACTATTATGCTATTGTCCGGGTAGTTAGGATCCAAAAGCTTGTTATACTTGGAATATTTATAAACCCATTGATAGCTTGAATTGCTTAAATCATATTGAATTAGTAAGCGAATTTCTAAAAGGATTAAACTTCATTTCTTAAAAATTGTTAAAGGAAAATTGGTTTTATTTGGATAATTATTCCCCGATAAATTCCTAATAGGCTATTTGAGGATGTATATTATGTGTACCTGCATCGCATGGATGATTCACGAGCAGGGTGATTGTGTATTTTATTTGTACCTGCGTCGCATGGATGATTCGCGAGCAAGGTGATTGTTTATTTTATGTTGACCGCGTCGTATGGATAGATTCACGAGCGGGGTAATAGATGCATCTATGGTTCGTGCCGTTCGACCCTCGGCAGTGCACATTTTACATTTCTGTTGGATCGAGTTGTCGCCTCGGTGTGATTTGCGCATGTTGTTTGTCGCTTGAGAATTTTAAATGTGAAATTTCCCTTCGTGGCTTGATATAAATTGATAAGATAATAAAGAGTAAACCTTGAAAATTCTCGATTATTTGTTAAAGGTGTTTACCTGTTTTCCGGCTTCGTGAATTAGAACTGCTATAAAAATCCATGATTTCCTCACGCTTTTAGCTTATTATTATTGGACCACTAGTAAGTGTCGAAGTTGACCATCTCGACTCTACTTCTTCGAGATTAGGCGGGATACTCATTGAGTACACGTTGTTTACGTACTCATACTACACTTCTGTGCATTTTTGTTGCACATGTATATGTAACTCTAGCAGCCTACTGAGCGTAGCAGCGCGGATGATTCTGGGACTAGGAGAGTTGCATTATTCGAGGCGACCTGCAGCTAGTGTAGTCGCTTTCGGTATATTGTATTTATTTCCTATCCACTGTATTTCGGACGGATGTTGTATTTTATTTCCCTATCGGTAGACGCTCATACACTTGTGACACCGGGTTCTAGGAGGATTTTGGATTATTCAGTATTAAGTCCTTTATTGACTTTACGTTATTTTTTTTTTTTGTAAATATCTTTATTGTTTAATATTGAACGTATAAGAAAAAAATGATTTCCGCAAAATACTAAAACTGGAATTTGATTATGCATTCTTGGTTGGCTTGCCTGATAGCGGTGTCCGACGCCACCACGACCCTTAGTGGATTTTGGGTCGTGACAACATGGCATCAGAGCACTAGGTTCCTAGGGTCCCACGAGTCAAGAGCAAGTCTAGTAGAATCTCGCGGATCGGTACAAAGACGTCTGTACTTATCCTCGAGAGGCTGTAGGACTGTGAGGACTACTTCCCATCTTGATTCCCTATCGTGCGATTTGATCCTTGGAGGCGTATGCCCTTAATTCATTCCTACTCAATCTTATGCGACGTGAAGCGCGTGTTATAAATCGAGAGTTGAAGAATTTTAATAGCACTACGGATGTGGTGCGGGATGTTTCTCCCGGTGTAGTTAATTGGGTTATTATCGTCGCCTTATAGAAGGATATTTTAATGTTTCAACTCAGTAGCGATACTTCTGAGGGCTTTGGGGTTGGGCACAAGTTGCCATGATGACTGTGAATAACTATTCCGCAGTAGTGATATGATGGTAGGATGTTTTTCCCACGTGTCGTTGCAGTGAATGACTTCAAGGGAGGTTTACTCAGTGCATAATCAAGAGATTTAATATTTTATTCCCGGCAGAGGGAAATGCAATCGAACTAAGGATGGTCAGATGTGGATTGGTGGAAGTAATGAGACTTGGTAATTGCAGGCGTGGTGGAGTTTCTCATATGATGGGGTACTGTTGTCCTAATTGAACGTATGAAGTTTGTCGGTGTTTTGATCTTCTACAATTCGCCTTTGGAGCAAGATATCATGAAATAGTATCAGAGATGCAACTATCAGATATCGCAGGGTGCGGTTGTTTAGGATTGAATCAGTATTTCAAATGTTGACGGTTCGAGAAATGACCTTCGGAAAAGTTTGGAGTTAGTGGCAAATTGTGGATTCAAGTTCTATGAAGATAAATTTTATTAAGGCAATGATTGAGCACCAAAAGATGAGAAGGACATGAGGGAAGGGTCAGACGGAGTTTTAAAGTTCTAAAAGGTTAGGCTTAGGGAGCACAGGACGATCAGTTGATTAAAGAAGTGAGTTTGCCCAAAGTGGGAGAGCAGCGGAGCTGCGTAGGGGCTTGGTAATAAGATGACTATGCGCCTTAAGGAGATTCTGGAATGATTTGAGAATATTGATGCTTGGTTATTGGGGTCTACAGATCTAATTTGAAGTAGGGATTCTTGTACGGCCGGAGATTTAATATGACGGAAAGGAGCCGCTTAAATGAAGAAGGATGTAGCATGACTTTGAATTGAAAGGATATTGTCGCACACTTAAATGATGTCCATGAGGGGTAAATGGACATGTGCAGTTGGAGAGTGAGCTCAGACTCAGGAAGGGTCATTAATGTCGTAGTGATTGTCCCATGTGCATTAGTGTTGGAAGATGCCGGGGGGAGCCTTCTATAGGTGGATTACCCGAGTGAGCAGGTTGGCAGTCGCGTGGTTGGTGAGGCTTTTGCGAAGAGTTTTATCAGTTATGTAGCAAAGAGTTCGTTCGTGCGAATGCAATGGGTGAATCAGAGTATAAAAGAATGGGGCTTTGGGGAAGGAATTCGAGAATTTATGCGGTTGATCGCGCAAGGTTATGTCGATGAAAGCTAGGGAATCTTGGTGAATTCTAGAGTTGTGAAATAATGGCTCCGAGCTAAGTGGGAGAGTCTCACCGCTTATGATTGGGTTGCATGGTTAACTACTTGCGAGATTTTTGGCTATTAGCATATCGATGGGCTATTTCAGTTGCGGGAAAGGGCCATAAGTAGCAATTTAAGCAAGGAAGTATCAAAGGTGGGCTATTGTTAGCCTTATTGGCCCATGTTCAAACTTTAGGAAGGATTCAGGAGTGTGCCTTGTGAAGATGCGGGATCCCAGGGAAGTGATTCTGCCAGGTGCTACACCAATGGGACATCCATGTGCTAGAAGATTTATGGTATTGATTATATTCGGGGCCAAGTCAGAGCGAGTGGCTCTCAACAACGGTTCTAGTAAAATTCAAAAGATAAAGTGTGGTACCTAATGATTTTGAACCTATAAGTACAATTAAGAATCAAGCCTTGTAGCATCTTATGAGAAGGTGCCCAGAATGTTCTATGATATTTTAACTTGCGGTGTAGCATTGAGAGATATGAGACAGTTCGTGGGATTTGAGACAGCATGGTCTCGTGATTCAAGGTCACTCGAGATGAGTGCAGATGGAGTATGTTATGTGTTGGATGGAATTAGTAAAATTTCTAAGGCAATCGGGGTGAATCGAAAGGAGATAGATTGGTTAGCCATAATTTAGTTGGCATGTTGGTGGTAGAGATCAGCTCTTTCAGCATGATTAAGTTATGCAAGTGATCTGTGGCGGTGCATATGAGGCTTGTCAGCCGCCATAATTGATATTATTCTGAAGCATTCTACTGTTATGGCCTGTTATGTGGAAATGGATTCTGGAAAGGCTATGGTGCCTTAGACCACTACTTAGAGATTTGTGTATTTCTGCAGTTAAAAGAATTTGCCTGGGTGTTGCTATGTCTCTCTTGAAGCGAGATCAGTGGAAAGCTTTTATGTGATGAATTGTTGACCTATTAGCAGTTTCAGGTTATGATAAGGGTCATGTTCTATCGTACATCGGCATGTTGGGTGCAGTGACTAGTTCGGGATTTAAAGTGAAAAATCAAGGTTGCAGTTCGGTGCTGACAAGAATGTCACGAGCTCGGATGAGCACAAAAGGAGTTTTGATGTTTAAAGTGAGTGGTATTATCATCAACGTCACCTAAGATTGGTGTTTTGTGAAAAAGTCTTTGCATCCTGGTTAGGGATTCTTGATCGCTTTTTAGTGTTAGTGCGGCCGGTGGTTTGGATGTGTGGACCTGTTATGTGTTTCGGAAGGTTGTGGGAGCGAGTCCCACAGGACGATCGTATAAGTATGGCATGTGCTCACTTGATTGATTAAAGATTTAACCCAAGTATGGAGATTTGTGATGAAATCGATAAACTGAGAATATATGCCTGGAGGGCACTCAGTTACTGAATTGTGGACTGTGGATGAGTACTCCGATTATGACAGGTGTTCTTGTGTGTTATGAGAAGAGGGAAATTAGTATGGACCTTAGAAGGGTGATTTTCTTAGTTTGATACGATCAGGATCGACTTAAGATCGGTGAATGGATCTAAATGTGGATATGGGCTCTATGTCAGGCCAATTATGTTCATTTTAGCAAAGCGCTCCTTATAGAAGAATGGTCGGGGTGTTATGTGGTCGTTAGCAATTTCATGTAATGATGTATTGCGCCGTGCGAGTTATGAAACGACTTGGTGAATTGCTTATGTGATGAGGATCCGCGTAGAAATGATGTTATATGAGCAAAATGGCTCTTGAGATTCAGATTGTATATCGCACCTCAGTTGTGCTTGAATTTTGTAGCCTATAGCTATCTGCTCCCTCAGGGATGGTGTTATGCACCTAGCGTGCTTGTGACCGAAATTCGGTATTTATTGTAATGAGCAAGTTTAGCTCGACGTGCATCTCCTTATGTGAGATCTATGTGTGTATCGGGTTGTACGCCGCCATGGGTATGTTATTTGTATTAGGTTGCGCGCCGCAATAGTGTGATGCTGAGTACAGTTCCCTATATCTGCATTTATGTGTTTCGTTTCCTATTTTTTCCGGAGGAAAGATTGTATTAGCTGTGAACCCGCGTCACATGTATGATTCGCAAGCGGGGTGTCTGTTTAGTATGTTGCCCGCATCGCAGGTATGATTTGCGAGCGGGGTAATTGAATCTCCTTTTCATAGTTCATTTTTCTTCCTCCTTGTATCGCATTCGAATCGGTAGCCTATTGGCACATTGTGGCATCAATTGAGACTTTTGATCATGCCCGAGGTGGCATATTGCTTGAGTAGTTCGTACTGGGTGAGACGAAATTATTGGTTTTAAGATCCGTGCAATCCGAGTATATGAAGTACATTAAGGAGCTAAGGCCATTATTCGGCCCAGAATGCAGTGATGGTTCTTGACAGGAGTATAAACCCAATGAATTGTTGATTCGGCAGTTGGTTATGAATTTCTGCACATCTCTCCCATCGTGGCGGTATTGTAAGAGTTGGAGTAAGACCTATGTATGTCATGGGGTGCAATGGGAGCATCATATTAGTAGGATTTCAACTAAGTTGATCAGAAAATGTTATTGGGGTCCGGTGAGTAAAGTGATACAAGGCGTGAATTCAGCAAAGGTATGCAGTCATATTTGGGTATAGCGTGTAGTAATTGATATGGTGATCATATGTTGGAAACAGGTCGGGCATAGAATTCCGGATGTTGGGATTGGGCTCTAAGGTTTATTTGGTTGAATAAAAATGGAATATCTTCAGAATTGATCGAGCTGATGTGCTCAACTGAGTTGTGGTAGCACGGGAAGGTGCATGAGAGGTTAAACAGTGATTTCAGACTACTTCAGTGTAGTTCTCAGCACGTTCGAGGACGAACGTATGTTTAAGTGGGAGATAATGTAACGACCCGACCGGTCGTTTTGAGTTCTAGCGCTCCATTCAGCAATCGGAGGCCATGGGCAGCTTCGTTTCAGTATTATGACATGTACGCATGGTCAAAATTGAATTTCGGGAAGTTCAGGGTCGATTTGGGAAGGGGATTCTCATTTCGGAAGCTTAAAGTTGAAATAATGAACTAGGATTGGAATTTTGAGTAAACGACCTCGAGATCAGGATCTGAAGGTTCCAGTAGGTTCGTATGATGATTTCGGACTTGGGCGTGTGCCCGGTTCGGGTTTTGGATAACTCGGGAGCGTTTTGGCGCCTATTGTGGAAGTTAGCATTTTAGAAGAAATTTCATAAGTTTGGGTTGAAGTGTATTTCTATGTTATCAATGTCCGTTTGGGATTTTGAGACTGTGAATAGATCTGTATGGTGATTCTAGAGTTGGGGGCGCAATCGGAAGTGAATTCGGAGGTCCGTAGGTCATTTTGAAGTCATTTGGCTAAAGATAGAAATTTGAAGGTTTTGAGAAGTTTGACCGGAATATGATTTTTTGATATCGGGGTCGGAATCCGAATCTGGAAGTTGGAGTAGGTCTGTAATGTCAAATATGACTTGTGCGCAAAATTTGAGGTCAATCGGACGTGATTTTATAGGTTTAAACATCGGAAATAGAAGTTTGAAATTTTGAAGTTTATTAAGTTTGGATTGGAGGTTGATTCACGATTTTAGTGTTGTTTGATATGATTTGAGGCCTTGAGCAAGTCCGTAATGTGTTTTGGGACTGGTTGGTATGATTGGTTGGGGTCCCGGGGGCCTCGGGTGGATTCCGGGTGGTTAATGGATCAAAATGGAATTTTTGGAAAGTGCTGAAGCATTTGCTTCTGTCATAACCGCACGTGCGGTTGGTTGGTCGCAGGTGTGAGACCGTAGAAGCGGTCGTAGCCTCACAGAAATGGCCCAAGGCCAGGCAGCCCAAGACCGCAGAGGCGGACCTAAATCTACAGAAGCGGTAGGCTGGCCCGCAGAAGCGGTGGTCGCAGATGCGGCCCAAGATCGCATATGCGGAAATCGCAGAAGGCAATGACCTTCATTTATTCGGGCTTAAGGCCATTTTTTCTAACTTTTCACTCGTTTCTTGGGCGATTTTGGGAGCTTTTGAGAGAAGACTTCCCCCTAGCATCTTGAGGTAAGATATCCCACCTATTCTTAGTTTAATACTTGAGTTTTGAATAGATTAACACATGTAAAATTAATGAAAATCATAGGAATAGAGTAAAACCTAGGGTTTTGTTAAAAATAAGGTTTAACCACGAAATTTGTTATAGAATGGAGTAGAAATCATATATTTTTGACCCTTGGGTTATAAAGAACAACTTCCTCCGAAAAGTTTTTGAATCCGGGCACGTAGGCCCGGGGTCGGATTTATAGGAACCTTGAATTTTGGGGTTGGGAAATTGGTTTGATAGTTAGAATATGAACCTTTAAGCATGTATTGACTAGTTCTTACATTATTTGAATAGTTGTGGATTGTTCGGCTCTAAATGGGAGGTTTGGGCGCGTTTTTGAATCGGAATATAGGCTTCGGAGCGAGGTGAGTCTCCTTTCTAACCTTGTAAGAGGGAATTGTCCCCATAGGTGAAATAATTGATTGTGTGCTCCTATTTGTGGGGGCTACGTATGCACGAGGTGACGAGAGTCCGTGCATAGCTAATATTATGCTATTGTCCGGGTAGTTAGGACCCAAAAGCATATTATACTTGGAATATTTATGAACCCATTGATAACTTGAATTGCTTAAATCACATTGAATTAGCAAGCGAATTTCTAAAAGGATTAAACTTCATTTCTTAAAAATTGTTAAAGGAAAATTGATTTTATTTGGATAATTATTCCCCGATTAGCTCCTAATTGGCTATTTGAGCATGTATATTATGTGTACCTGTGTCGCATGGATGATTCGTGAGCAGGGTGATTGCGTATTTTATGTGTACCTGTGTCACGTAGATGATTTGCGAGAAGGGTGATTTTTTATTTTATGTTGACCACGTCGCATGGATAGATTCGCGAGCGGGGGAATAGATGCATCTATGGTTCGTGTCGTTCGACCCTCGGCAGTGCACAATTTACATTTCTGTTCGATCGGGTCGTTACCTCGGTGTGATTTGCGCGTGTTATTTGTCGCTTGAGAATTTTAAACGTGAAATTTCCCTTCGTGGCTTGATTTTAATTGATAAGATAATAAATAGTAAACCTTGAAAATTCTTGATTATTTGTTGAAGGTGTTTACCTGTTTTCCGGCTTCGTAAATTAGAACTGCTATATAAATCCATGATTTCCTCACATGGTTAGTATATTGTCAATTGACCCCTAGTAAGTGTCGAAGTTGACCATCTCGACTCTACTTCTTCGAGATTAGGCGGGATACTCATTGAGTACACGTTGTTTACGTACTCATACTACACTTCTGTGCATTTTTGTTGCACAGGTATATGTACCTCTAGCAGCCTACTGGGCGTAGCAGCGCGGATGATTCTGGGACTAGGAGAATTGCATTATTCGAGGCGACTCGCAGCTAGTGTAGTTCCTTTCGGTATATTATATTTATTTCCTGTCCACTGTATTTCGGACGGATGTTGTATTTTATTTCCCTATCGGTAAACGCTCATGCACTTGTGACACCGGGTTCTGGGAGGATTTTGGATTATTCAGTATTAAGTCCTTTATTGACTTTACGTTCATTTTTTTTTTTTTGTAAAAATCTTTATTGTTTAATATTGAACGTATAAGTAAAAAATAATTTACGCAAATACTAAAACTGGAATTTGATTATGCATTCTTGGTTGGCTTGCCTGACAGCGGTGTCCGGCGCCACCACGACACTTAGTGGATTTTGGGTTGTGACAAAAATCGTTGTCCAAATCCAAGAATATCAAATTTCTAGGTTTTCCACCAAAACCTCAAATTTATACTAATTTCAATGCTCAAATTCATACATAGTTGATGTATTTAACTCAAAATAGGTAGGGATAACTTACCTTATTATTGATGATGAAAATCCTCTCTTGAAACCCTCCAAAAATCGCCCAAGCCAAGAAAAATATGAGAGGAAATGGCCAAAATTCGATTTTTAAAACAATTCTCTACCTTCAGCATTTTTTGCTTCTGCGGAAGAATTTTAGCTTCCGCGATCCCGCTTTTGCGGACCATCTTCCGCTTCTACGGCTTCCACTAGGCCGCCCTTTTTCGCTTCTGTGTTCCCCTTTCCGCAGATGCGGTCCCGCTTCTACGGAACATTGACCACATATGCGGTCCACGAGCCCCTGATAAAATCCACTTCTGCACTCCTCCTTCTGCAGGTGCGGTCCCGCTTCTACGAAAATATGATCGCACCTGCGGTCCCAGCTCCCATCACCTCCAACTACTTCTGTGGTTCCCTTTTCTGCTTCTGCGGGTCCGCTTCTGCGGTTAACCCACCGCAGAAGCGATTATACCAGTAACTAGACCCTTCAGCTATATTAAATTCCAAATTTCAATCCGTTAATCACCCGGAATCCACCCGAGGCCCCCGGGACCTCAACCAAACATACCAACCAATCCCAAAACACATTATAGACTTGCTCGAGGCCTCAAATCACATCAAACAATGCTAAAATCATGAATCAACCTCCAATCCAAGCTTTATGAACTTTAGAAGTTTCAACTTCTACTTTCGATGCTTAAACCTATCAAATCATGTCCGATTGACCTCAAATTTTGCACACAAGTCATATTTGACGTTACGGACCTACTCTAGCTTTCGGAATAGGATTATGACCCCGATATCAAAAAGTCCACTTCTGATCAAACTTCTCAAAAACCTTCAAATTCCTATTTTTTAGCCAAATGGCTTCAAAATGACCTTACGGACCTATTCACAGACTCGGAATCCCAAACGGACATCGATAACGCTGAAATGCACTTCAACCTAACTTTATAAAATTTCTTTCAAAATGCTAACTTCCACAACAGTCGTCAAAATGCTCCCGAGTTATCCTAAACCCGATCCCGGCATACGCCCAAGTCTAAAACCATCATCCAAACCTGCTGGAACTTTCAGATCCCGATTTTGAGGTCATTTACTCAAAATTCCAATCCTAGTTAACTCTTTCAACTTTAAGCTTCCAAAATGAGAATTCTCTTTCCAAATCGACTCTGAACTTCCCGAAACTCAATTCCGACCACGCGTACAAGTCATAATACCTGAAATGAAGTTGCTCATGGCCTCAAACCGCTGAACGACGCGCTAGAGCTCAAAACGACCGGTCGGGTCGTTACATTCTCTCCCACTTAAATATACGTTCGTCCTCGAACGTGCTGAGAACTACACTGGAGTAGTCTGAAATCACTGTTCAACTTCTCATGCACCATCCTGTGCTACCACAACTCAGTTGAGCACATCAGCTCGATCAATTCTGAAGATATTCCCTTTTATTTAAGCAATTAAGCCTTAGAACCCAATTCCTACATCCGAAATTCTATGCCAGACCTGTTTCCAACATACGATCACCGTATCAATCACTACACGTTGTACCCAAACATGATTGCATAACTTTGGTGAATTCACACCTTGCACCACTTTACTCACCGGACCACAATAACATTTTCTAATCAACTTAGTCGAAGTTCCACGAATCTGATGCTCCCATTGTACCTCATGACCTACATAGGTCTTGCTCTACTTCTTACAATACCTCCACGATGGGAGAGATGTGCAAAAATTCATAATCAACTGTCGAGTCAACCAATCATTGAGTCTATACTTCTGAGAAGAACCATTACCTCATTCCGAACCAAATAATGATCTTTTCTCCATAATATATTTCATGTAATCAGATTGCACTGATCCTATATCCAACAATCTCGTCTCACCTAGTACAAACTTGTCACGACCCAAAATCCACTAAGGTTCGTGATGGCGCCGGACACTGCTGTCAGGCAAGCCAACCAAATCATTTGATCAAAATCTCATTTTAATACTTTTGAAATCTAGGATTTTCCTTCCATATTTATCAATTTAAAAGATAATAGTCTCAAATCAAATTTAAATGATAAGCAATTAATACAAATACTTCAAACCATCCCAGAATCCGGTGTCACAAATGCATGAGCATCTACTGGCAAGGAAAATAAAATACAACATCCGTCCAGAATACAGTGGACAGGGAGTAAATACAGTATACTGGAAGGGAATGCTCTAGCTGCGACCGAATAATGCAGCTCACCTAGTCCCAGAATCATTCGTGCTGCTACGCCTAGTAGACCACTAGAGTTACATATTCCTGTGCAACAAAAATGCACAAAAGTGTAGTATGAGTACGTAAACAACGTATACTCCATAAGTATCCCGCCTAATCTCGAAGAAGTAGAGACGAGATGGTCAACTTCGATACTTACTAGTGGTCTAATAATGATGTCAATATTACATTAAACCGTGAACTTCTACCAATATGATTTTTATCAAATAGAAGGAAACAAGTAAACTATTATTCCTTTTTATGGGAAATTTCCCAAATTCCTTTTCCATTATTTTCCAAATATTCACAAGCCATGAAGATGCAATAACAACTTTAATAAGTTCAAGCAGCATACAAGCATGCGCAAATCATGCCGAGGTCGACAGCCCGCTCCAACAGAAATGTAAACTGTGCACTTGCCGAGGGTCGACGGTGCACCTATAGATACATCTATTTAATCTGTCGAGGCGTTTGGCCCGTTCCAAAATAAACACACACAGGCAGACAGCCAATCAAGAAGTCAACATGGAGCAATTATCCAAAGAAAAGCCAATTCTTTTTAATAATTTAGGAAAATCAAGTTTAAACCCTTTTAGAAATTTGTTTACTAATTAGATGTGGTTTAAGCAGTTCAAGCTATTGATAGGTTCGTAAATAATCCAAGTATAGCATGCTTTTGGGTCCTAACTACCCTGGACAATAGCATAATAGTAGCTATGCATGGACTCTCGTCACCTCGTGCGTACGTAGCCCCCACAAATAGGAGCACATAGTCAATTATTTCACCTATGGGGACAATTCCCTCATACAAGGTTAGAAAGGAGACTCACCTCGCTCCGAAGATCCGTAACCGGCATTCCACGCCCTTTCGAAGGCTCGAATCGATGCACAACGCTCCAAAACTAGCTAATGATTATGCAAATTCGTTAATACATACTTAATTACTCATTATAATCCAATTTATAACAATTCCTAACCCCGATCGAAAAGTTGCCAAAAATGCCCTCGGGTCCACGTGCCCGGAATCCGAAATTTTCGAAGATAAAGTTTACCCATGGCCTCACGAAATCAAATATATAGTTTCCACTAAATCCCATACTCAAAATTGTGGTTAAATTCCAAGAATACAAATTCTAGGTCTTTCCACCAAAACCCCCCAAATTTACATGCTAAAATCCTTATATAATTGATGCATTTAACTCAAAATAGGTGGGGATATCTTACCTTGATGTTGATGACGAAATTCCCATCTTGAAGCTCCCCAAAATCACCCATGCCAAGTGAAAAATGGGAGAAGAATGGCCAACCCCCGAGTTTTAAAACCCTTCTGACTCCAGCTATTTCCACACTTGCGGCCCCCAGACCGCTTCTGCGATTCCGCCGGTGCGGTTCCAATACCGCATCTGCGATCCTCAACATGATGCCCCTCTTCTGCTTCTGCGACTACACCACCGTAGGTGCAGTCCCGCATCTGCGGAAAAATGACCAAATCTGCGGTCCTTGCCTTGTCACCCCTTCCGCTTCTACGATCGCTCTACCGCAGGTGCGGTCCCGCATCTGCGGAAATATGACCACATCTGCGGTCCCTTCTCTTCTAGCCCCAAACCGCTCCTGTGATTCAAGTGCCGCATCTGAGTCCAAAAACCGCATTAATTCACCTGAGCCCCCCGGGACCTCAACCAAACTTACCAACCAATCCCAAAACACGTTACGGACTCGCCCGAGGCCTCAAATCACATCAAACAACACCAAAATCATGAATCGACCTCCAATCCAAACTTAATGAACTTTAGAATATCAAACTTCTATTTACGATGTTTAAACCTATTAAATCACATCCGATTGACCTTAAATTTTGCACACAAGTCATATTGGACATCACGGACCAACTCCAACTTACGGAATTGGATTCCGACCTCGATATCAAAAAGTCCACTTCCGGTCAAACTTCTCAAAAACTTTCAAATTTCTATCTTTAGCCAAATGGCTCCAAAATGACCTACGGACCTTCGATTTCACTTTCGATCACGCTCCCAACTCCAGTATCACCATGCAGAGCTATTCACAGTCTCGGAATCTCAAACGGACATCGATAACACTGAAATGCACTTCAAGCCAAACTTATGAAATTTCTTCTAAAATGCTAACTTCCACAATAGGCGCAAAAACACTCCCGGGTTATCCAAAACCCGAACTGGGCATACGCCCAAGTCCGAAATCACTATATGAACCTGCTGGAACCTTCAGATCCTGATTCCGAGGTTGTTTACTCAAAAATCCCATCCTAGTTAATTTTTTCAACTTTAAGCTTCCGAAATGAGAATTCTCTTTCCAAATCCACTCTGAACTTCCCAAAATTCAATTCCGAATGCGCGTACAAGTCGTAATACCTGAATTGAAGTTGCTCATGGCCTCAGACTACTGAACGACGTGCTAGGGCTCAAAACGACCGGTCGGGTCGTTACATTCTCTCCCACTTAAACGTATGTTCGTCCTCGAATGTGATGAGAACTACGCTGGAGTGGTTTGAAATCGTTGTTTAACTTCTCATCCACCTTCCCGTGCTACCACAACTCAGTTGAGCACATTAGCTCGATCAATTCTGAAGATATTCTCTTTTATTCAAGCAGATACGCCTTAAATCCCAGTTCCAACATCTGAAATTCTACGCCCGACATGTTTCCACCATAAGATCACCATATTAATCACTACACATTGTACCCACACATGGCTGCATAACTTTGTTGAGTTCACACCTAGCATCTCTTTACTCACCGGACCACAACAACCTTTTTCTGATCAACTTAGTCAAAATCCTACTAATCTGATGCTCCCATCGCACCCCATGACATACACAGGTCTTACTCTAACCTTTACAATACCGCCACGACGGAAGATGTGCAGAAATCCATAATCAACTGCCGAGTCAACAAACCATTAGGTCTATACCCCTGACAAAAACCATCACCTCATTCTGAACCAAATAATGGTCTTATCTCCATTATATACTTCATATAGTCGGATTGCACTAATCCTAGATCAAGGGATCTAGTCTCATCCGATACGATTGCTCAGGCAATAAGCCACCGCAGACATTATCAAAAGTCTCTTATGATGCTACCATGTGCCAATAGGCCACCAATTCAAACGCGATACAAAAGGAAAATGAACTCTGGAAGGGATTACCTAACTCCCGCATTAATACGGAATTTCCATAGAAAATAGGAAGCAAGACGTACAAAAATAACATATAGAAAGTTGTACTCAACATCACACTGTTGCGGCGCGCAACCCGATCCAAATAACATACCCATAGCGTGCCACCCGATCCACACATAACACTCACCTAAGGGGATGCACATCAAGCTAAATTTCTCATTACAATAAAATATCGAATTTCGGTTACGAGCACGCTAGGTGCATAATACCATCCCTGAGGGGACATATAGCGTTATAGGCTACGAAACTCAAGCACAACAGAGGTGCGATACATGATCTGAATCTCAAGAGCCATCTTGCTCATATAACATCATCGCCACCCGGAACCTCAACACATAAGAAATTTACCAGGCCGTCTCACAACTCACACAGCGCAATACATCATTACCTGGAATAGTTGACGACAAAATAACGCCCCGACTATTCTTCCATAAGGAGCGCTTCGCTAAAATGAACATAATTGGCCTAACATAGAGCCCATATCCACATTTAAATCCATCCACCGACCTTTAAGTTGATCTTGATCGTATCAAACTAAGCCAATAACCCTTCGAAGGTCCATACTAATTTTTCTCTTCTCATAACGCACAAGAACACCCGTCATAATCGGAGTACTCATCCACAGTCCACAATTCAGTAACTGAGTGCCCTCCAGGCATATATTCTCAATTTATCGATATCATCATAAATCTCCATATTGGGGTTAAATCTTTAATCAATCAAGTGACCACATGTCACACCTATACAATCTTCATATGGGACGCCCTCTCATGACCTTTCGAAACACATAACAGGTCTGTACATCCCAACCACCGGTCGCACCAACACTGAAAAGCGATCAAGAATCATTAACCATGATACAAGACCTTCTTATAGAACACTGATCTCAGGTGACGCTGAAGACAATACCAACTTACTTTAAACATCAAAACTCCTTTCCTGCTCATCCGAGCTTGTGAAATCCTTGTCTGCACCAAACTGCAACCTTGATTCTCACTTCAAATTCCATACCACTCATTGTATCCAACGTGCCGATATACGATTGGACATGATTCTTCATCATAACTCCGGAACCACTAATAGGTTAACTCTTCATTACATAAAAGCTTTTCACTGAACTTACTTCAGGAGAAACATAGCAACACATAGGTAAATTCTCGTAACCGTAGAGTATGCAAACATCTAAGTAGTGGTCTAAGCCACCATAGCCCTTCCGGGGCCCAACTCTACATAACAGGCCACAGCGGTAGAATACTTTTTGTATAACACTAACTACGGCGGCCGACAAGCCTCACACGCACCGTCCCAATTCACTTGCATAAATTGATTACACTGAAAGTACTAATCATTACCAGCAACATGCCAATTCGACTATGGCTAACCAAATCCCTTTTCTTCCAATTTTTCCTTGATTGCCATGGAAACAATGATAACCTCATTCAACACTTACCGCACTCTATCCGCACTCGTCCCGAGTGACCTTGAATCATGAGACCATGCTGTCTCAAATCCCACGAACTATTTTCACACCTCCCAATTGCTACATCTCAAGCCAAAACATCACAGAACATTTTGTGCCTCTTCTCATAGGCTGCTAACAAGCTTGATCCTTACCCGTAAACATACGCTCGAAATCATTAGGCATCACACCTCATCTTGTGAATTTGTCATGACCGTTGTTGAGAGCCACCCGCTCTGACTTGGCCCCCGAATATAATCAACTTCATGAGTCTTCCATCACATGAATACTCCCTTGGCGAAGAACCCACCGAATCACTTCCCTTGGAACCCGCATCTATACAAAGCAAAATCTTGAATCTTTCCCCAAGTCTGAAGATGGTCCAGTAAGGCCAACGATAGCCCATCTTTAATACTTACTTGCTCAAATTACCACTTATGGTCCTTTCCTGTAGCTGAAATAGCCCATCGATATGCTAATAGCCAAAAATCTGTCAAGTAGTTAACCATACAACCAATCATAAGCGGTGGGACTCTCCCACTTAGCATGAAGCCATCATTTTACAAACCTGGAACTCACCTGTCCTCGTTATGTCTTATTGACATAACCTTGCGCAATCAACTGCCAAAGTTCTCGAAATCTTTCTGGGAAACCCCCTTCTTATATTCTGACTCATCAAACACATTTGCACAACCGATCGCTTTGCTATACAACCGATAGAATTCCCACACGATCTCTAACCTGTTCACTTGGGTAACCCACCTATAAAAGCTCTCCCCGGCATCTTCCAACGCCATTGCACGGGGTACAATCACTACGACATCAATAGCCCATCCTGAGTCTGAGATCACTCTCCAACTGCACAGGTCCATTTACCCCTCGTGTGCATCATTTAAATGCGCGGCAACATCCTTCCAATTCAAAGTTATGATGCATCCTTCTTTACTTAAGCGGCTCCTTTTTGTTATATTAAATCTCCTGCCGCACAAGAATCCCTACTTCAAATTAGATCCGTTGACCCCAATAACCAAGAACTAATATTCTCAAATCGGTCCAAACCCTCCTTAAGGTACGTGGTCATCCCACTGCAAAGCCCATACGCAACTCCGCCACTCTCCCACTTTGGCGGAAATCATCCTCTTAATCGACTACTCGACCTTCGCTTCATATACCTGGCATTTTTATAATTTTGAACACCGCCTCTTTCCTCGTGATTTGATATTCAGTGGATGTCTTAAATAAAATCTAACTTCGTGGCACTTGAACCCACAATTTCTGCTAACTTTAAACCTTTCCGAAGGTCATCTTTATCGAGCCTTCAACATTAGAAATACTAATTCAATCCTGAACCACCGCACCTTGCGATACCCGACAGTTGCATCTCCAATACTATTTTGCAATATCTTGCCCCAAAGGCGAATTGTAGCAGATCATAACACCGACAAACTTAGTACGTTCAATTAGGGCAACGACACCCCATCACAGAAGAAAGCTCCACCACGCTTGCAAATACCAAGTCTTATTACTTCCACCAGCTCACACCTGACCATCCTTAGTCCGACTGCCTTTCCCCTGCCGGGAATAAAATATTGAATCTCTTGATTATGCACTGAGTAAACCGCCCTTCAAGTCATTCACTGCCCCGATACATAGGCAAACTTCATACCATCATAACAATACTGCGGAACAATCATTCATAAGCATCGCGGCAACTTGTGCCTAGCCCCAGAGCCCTCAGAAGTACCGTTACTGGGTTGAAACAATAAAATATTCTTCCATAAGGCGATGATAACAGTCCAATCAACTATACCAGGAGAAACATCCCGCACCACATTCATAGTGCCATTACAATTCTTTAATTCTCGATTTATAACAAGCGCTTCCCGTCGCATAAGATTGAGTAGGAAAGAAACAAAGGCATAATCCTCACAAGAAGCAAATCGCACGATAAATAATCAAGAAGGGAAGTACTCCTAACAGTCTTGCAGCCTCCCGAGGATAAGTACAGACATCTCTGTACCAATCCGCGAGAATCTACTAGACTTGCACATGACTTGTGAGACCCTAGGAACCTAGTGCTCTGATACCATGTTTTCACGACCCAAAATTTACTAAGGGTCGTGATGGCGCCGGACACTGCTGTCAGGCAAGCCAACCAAATTATTTGATCAAAATCTCGTTTTAATACTTTTGAAATCTAGGATTTTCCTTCCATATTTAGCAATTTAAAAGGTAATAGTCTCAAATCAAATTTAAATGATAAGCAATTAATACAAATACTTCAAACCATCCTAGAAACCAGTGTCACAAGTGCATGAGCATCTACTGGCAAGGAAAATAAAATACAACATCCATCCGGAATACAGTGGACAGGGAGTAAATACAGGATTCTGGAAGGGACTGCTCTAGCTGCGGTCGTCTCGAATAATACAGCTCACCTAGTCCCAGAATCATCTGTGCTGCTACGCCCAGTAGACCGCTAGAGTTACATATACCTGTGCAATAAAAATGCACAGAAGTGTAATATGAGTACGTAAACAACGTGTACTCCATGAGTATCCCGCCTAATCTCGAAGAAGTAGAGACAAGATGGTCAACTTCGACACTTACTAGTGGTCTAATAATGATGTCAATATTACATTAAATCGTGAATTTCTACCAACATGATTTTTATCAAATAAAAGGACAAAAGTAAACTATTATTCCTTTTTATGGGAAATTTCCCAAATTCCTTTTCCATTATTTTCCAAATATTCACAAGCCGTGAAGAGGCGATAATAACTTTAATGAGTTCAAGAAGCAATACAAGCATGCGCAAATCATGCCGAGGTCGACGGCCTGCTCCAATAGAAATATAAATTGTGCACTTGCCGAGGGTCAACGACGCGCCAATAGATGCATCTATTTAATCTGTCGAGACGTTCGGGCCGTTCCAAAATAAACACACACAGGCAGACAGCCAATCCAGAAGTCAACATGGAGCAATTATCCAAAGAAAAGCCAATTCTTTTTAATAATTAAGGAAAATGAAGTTTAAACCCTTTTAGAAATTCGTTTACTAATTCGGTGTGGTTTAAGCAGTTCAAGCTATTGATAGGTTCGTAAATAATACAAGTATAGCATGCTTTTGGGTCCTAACTACCCGGACAATAGCATAATAGTAGCTACGCACGGACTCTGGTCACCTCGTGCATACGTAGCCCCCACAAATAGGATCACATAGTCAATTATTTCACCTATGGGGAAAATTCCCTCTTACAAGGTAAGAAAGGAGACTCACCTCGCTCCGAAGATCTATAACCGGCATTCCACGCCCTTCCGAAGGCTCGAATTGATGCACAGCGCTCCAAAACTAGCCAATGATTATGCAAATTCATTATTTATAACAATTTCTAACCCCCATCGAAAAGTTACCCAAAACACCCTAGGCCCACGTGCCCGGAATCCGAAATTTTTGAAGATAAAGTTTAACCATGGCCTCACGAACTCAAATATATAGTTTCCACTAAATCCCATACTCAAAATCGTAGTTAAATTCTAAGAATACAAATTCTAGGTCTTTCCACCAAAACCCCCCAAATTTACATGCTAAAATCCTTATATAATTGATGCATTTAACTCAAAATAGGTGGGGATATTTACCTTGATGTTGATGACGAAATTCCCCTCTTGAAGCTCCCCAAAATCGCCCATGCCAAGTGAAAAATGGGAGAAGTATGGCCAACCCCCGAGTTTTAAAACCCTTCTACCTCCAGCTATTTCCGCACTTACGGGCTCCACCCCGCTTCTACGGTTCCGCAGGTACGGTTCCAATACCGCATCTGCGATCCTCAACATGATGCCCCTCTTCCGCTTAGGCGACTACACCCCCGCAGGTGCGGTCCCGCATCTGCGGAAAAATGACCGCATCTGCGGTCCCTGCCTGGTCGCCCCTTCCGCTTCTGCGATCGCTCTACCGCAGGTGCGGTCCCGCATCTTAGGAAATATGACCGCATTTGCGGTCCTTTCTGTTCTAGCCCCAAAACGCTCTTGCGGTTCAAGTACCGCATCTGCGGTCCAAAAACCACATCTGCGGTCCAAAAACCGCATATGCGGTTATGACAGCAACCAGCAAACCTCAACCTTCCAAAAACTCCATTTTCGATCCGTTAACCACCCGAAATTCACCTGAGGCCCCCGGGACCTCAACCAAGCTTACCAACCAATTCCAAAACACGTTACGGACTCGCCCGAGGCCTCAAATCACATCAAACAATACTAAAATCATGAATCGACCTCCAATCCAAACTTAATGAACTTTAAAATTTCAAACTTCTATTTCTGATGTTTAAACCTATCAAATCATGTCGGATTGACCTCAAATTTTGCACACAAGCATATTCGACATCACGGACCTACTCCAACTTTCGGAATTGGATTCCTACCCCGATATCAAAAAGTCCACTTCTGGTCAAACTTTTCAAAAACCTTCAAATTTCTATCTTTAGCCAAATGGCTCCAAAATGACCTACGGACCTCCGATTTCACTTTCGATCGCTCTCCCAACTCTAGAATCACCATGCGAAGCTATTCACAGACTCGGAATCTCAAACGGACATCGATAACACTGAAATGCACTTCAAGAAAAACTATGAAATTTCTTCTAAAATGCCAACTTCCACAATAGGCGCCAAAACACTCCCGGGTTATCCAAAATTCGAACCGGGCATACGCCCAAGTCCGAAATCACCATAAAAACCTGTTGGAACCTTTAGATCCTGATTCCGAGGTCATTTACTCAAAAATCCCATCCTAGTTAATTCTTTCAACTTTAAGCTTCCGAAATGAGAATTGTCTTTCCAAATCCACTCTAACTTCCCGAAATTCAATTCCGACTGAGCGTACAAGTCATAATACCTGAATTGAAGCTGCTCATGGCCTCAGATTGTTAAATGATGCGCTAGAGCTCAAAACGACCGGTCGGGTCATTACAGAATTGCTCAGGAAACAAGCCACCCTGACATGACCAAAAGTCTCATATGATGCCACAATGTGCCAATATGCTACCAATTAGAATGCAATATAAAGGAAAATGAACTCTGAAAGGGAATTTCAATTACCCCGCTCGCGAATCATACATGCGACGCGGGCGTACAGCTAATGAGCTTCCTTCAGAAAATAGGAAACAGAATACAATAAATAGATATGGGAAACTGTATTGAACATCACATTGTTGCAGCGCAGAACCGATCCGAGCAATCATAACCATGGCGGCGTGCCACCAGATCCACACAACATAACCATGGCAGCGTGCCACCCGATCCAAATAACATACCCATGGCGGCGTGCCATCCGATCCACACAACATAACCATGGCGGCGTGCCACCCGATCCACACGTAGAATTCACATAAAGAGATGCACATCGAGCTAAATTGCTCATTTCAATGAAATATCGAATATCGGTCATAAACATGCTAAGTGCATTATACCATTTCCCTGGGTAGACATATAACACTATAATCCACAAACTCGAGCACAACTGGGGTGTGATATACGATCCAAATCTCAAGAGCCATGCTACTCATATAACATCATCTCTACGCGGAACCTTCAACATATAAGAAATTCAACAAGCCGTCTCACAACTCACATGGCGCAATGTATCATTGCATGAAATATCTAGCAACGAAATAACACCCTGATTACTCCTCTGTAAGGAGCGCATTACTGAAATGAACATGTTTGGCCTGATATGGAGCCCATATTCACAGTTGAATCCATCTACCGACCTCAAGCCAATTTTGATCGCCCTGAACTAGGCTAATTACCTTTCAAATCCCATAATAACTCCTCTTCCGCTTATAACACATAAGAACATCCATCATAGTCGGAGAAATCATCCGCAGTCCACCACTCAATAGACTGAGTGCCCTCCAGGCATATATTTCTCAAATTAACGGTATTACCACAATCCTCATACTTGGTTTAAATCTTAAATCAATCAAGTGACTACATGCCACACTTATACAATCTTCTTGTGGAACACACACCCACAACCTTCCGAAACACATAACAGGTCCATACATCCAAACCATCGGTCGCGCTAACGCTGAAAAGCGATCAAGAATCCTTAACCAGGATGCAAAGTCCCCTTTTTACAAAATACCAATCTCAGGTGACACTGACGATAATAACGACTTACTTTAAACATCAAAACTCCTTTCCTGCTCATCCGAGCTCATGACATCCTTGTCAGCTCCGAACTGCAACCCTGATCCTCACTTCAAATTCCATATCACTTGCTGCACCCAATATGCCAATATACGATAGAACATGACTCGTCATCATAATTCCAGAATCGCTAATAGATTAATACATCATTATATAAAAACTTTTCACATAACTCAGTTAAGGAGATCCATAGTATCACACAGGCGAATTCTCATAACCGTAGAATATGTAAATCTCTAAGTAGTGGTCTAAGACACCATAGCCCTTCAGGGATTCGCCCATACATAACGGGCCATAGCAGTAGAATGCTTCTGAATAACATCAATTACGGCGGCAGACAGGCCTCACACGTACCGCCACAAATCACATGCATAACTTGATCACGCTGAAGGAACTGATCTCTACCACCAATATGCCAACTAAACTATGGCTAACCAATCTATCTTCTTTCGATTTACCCGGATTGCCTTAGAAACAATAACAACTCCATTCAACACTTACCACATTCTATCCGCACTCGTCCCGAGTGACCTTGAATCACGAGACCATGATGTCTCAAATCTCACGAACCATTTCATACCTCCCAATTGCTACATCGCAAGCCAAAACATCACAGAATATATTGTGCCTCTTCTCATAGGCTGCTAACAAGCTTGATTCTTAACCGTACCTATACGCTCGAAATCATTAGGCATCACACCTCATCTTGTGAATTTACTATGACCATTGTTGAGAGCCACCCGCTCTGACTTGAACCCGAATATAATCAACTCCATGAGTCTTCTATCACATGAATACCCCCTTGGCGAAGAACCCGCCAAATCACTTCCCTTGGAACCCGCATCTATACGAAGAAAAATCCTGAATCTTTCCCCAATTCTGAACATGGGCCAATAAGGCCAACGATAGCCCACCTTTAATAATTCATTTGCTCAAATTACCACTTATGGTCCTTTCCCGTAGCTAAAATAGCCCATCGATATGCTAATAACCAAAAATCTCGCAAGTAGTTAACCATGCAACCCAATCATAAGCGGTGGGACTCTCCCACTTAGCTTGAAGCCATTATTTCACAAATCTAGAATTCACCCATCCTCTTTATCTCTTTTTGACATAACCTTGCGCAATCAACCGCCAAAATTCTTGAAATCTTTCTGTAAAACCCCCTTTTATACTCTGAATCATCAACCACATTTGTGCGATCGATTTCCTTGCTGCATATTAGCTCATACTTCCAATTAAACCCGTAGACTTCAATCGCCAGCCACTAAAATCCCAAATCATTCCAAACTCTCCTTAAGGTGCATAATCATCCTACCACCAAGCCTATACGCAACATCCGCCACTCTCCCATTTTGGGCAAACTCACTTCTTTAATCAACTACTTGACCTTTGCTTCATACACCCGGCCTTCTAGGAATTTTAGCCACCGTCTGACACTTTCCACACATCTTTCCTCATACTTTGCTGCTCAATTGTTGCCTTAAATAAAGTCTACCTTCGTAACACTTGAACCCACAAGTCGCTACTAACTTTTAAACTTTTACAAATATCATCTTTCCCGAGTCGTCGACATTAGGAACACTGATTAAATCCTGCACCGCTGCACCCCGCGATATCTAACAGTCGCTTCTTCAATATTGACCTGCAATATCCTACTCCAGAGGCGGATTGTAGAAGATCATAACACCGGCGAATCAAGTACATCCAATAAGGACAACAACACCTCATCATAGAAGAAAATTCTGCCACGCTCGCAAATACTGAGTCTTGATACATTGTCAACCCAAACCTGAACATTCTCTACCCGATTGCCTTTCCCCTACCGGGAATAAAATACCGAATCTCTAGATCATGCATTGAGTAAACCTCCCTCCAAGTTATTCATTTCCCCGACAAGCAGGCAAGCATCCTACCATCATATCAATAATGCGGAACAATCGTTCATAAGCATCATGGCAACTTGTGCCTAGCCTTAGAGCTCTCAGAAGTACTGCTACTGAGCTGAAACAATAAAATATCCTTCCATGAGGCGACAATAATAGTCCATTCAATAATACCGGGAGAAACGTCCCACACCACATCTGTAGCACTATTACAATTCATCAATTCTCGATTTACAACCAGCGGTTCGCGTCGCGTAAGATTAAGCAGGAAAGAAACAAAGGCATAAGCCTCACAGGGATCAAATCGCATGATAAGGAATCAAGGGAAGTACTCCTAACAGCCTTGTAGCCTCCCGAGGATAAGTACAGACGTCTCCGTACCGATCCGCGAGACTCTACTAGACTTGATCATGACTCGTGAGACCTACGGGAACCTAGTGCTTTGACATCATGTTGTCACGACCCAAAATCCACTAAGGGTCGTGGTGGCACCGGACACCACTGTCAGGCAAGCCAAACGAAATACTCAATTAAATTCCCATTTTTGTATTGTCAAAATTATTTTTCTTTACACATTAAATAACGAATAATAAAATTTACGGAAAAAACCGCAAAATCTCTAACAAACTTAACATTTAATAATCCAAAAATCCTCCTAGAACCCGGTGTCACAAGTGCATGAGCATCTACTGACAAGAAAATAAAATACAACATCCGTCTGGAATACAGTGGACAGGAAGTAAATACAGCATACTGAAGGGACTGTACTAGCTGCGGCCGTCTCAAATAATCCAGCTCATCTAGTTCCAGAATCATCTGTGCTGCTACGCCCAGTAGGCCGCTAGAGTTACATATACCTGTGCTACAAAAATGCACAGAAGTGTAGTATGATTACGTAAACAGCATGTACTCAATGAGTATCCCGTCTAATCTCGAAGAAGTAAAGACGAGATGGTCGACTTCGACACTTACTAGTGGTCCAATAATAAGGCCAATAATACATTAAATCGTGGATTTCTATAAACATGATTTTATTCCGATAGAAGGAAACAAGTAAATAATTATTTCTTTTATAGGAAATTTCCAAAATTCCTCTTTCTTTATTATCCAAATATTCTCAAGCCATGAAGAGGCATCAAAAACTTTAATAAATTCAAGGAAGCAATACAAGCATGCGCAAGTCATGCCGAGGTTGACGGCCCGCTCCAACAGAAATGTAAACTGTGCACTGCCGAGGGTCGAACGACGCGAACCATAGATGCATCTATTTAATCTGCCGAGGCGTTCGGCCCGCTCCAAAATTTAAACACACACAAACAGTCAATCAAGAGTCCACACGGAGCAATTATCCAAAGAAAGTCAATCCTCTTTTAACCATTTAAGAAATATGAAGTTTAATCCTTTTAGAAATTTATTTACTAATTCAATGTGATTTAAGCAATTCAAGTTGTCAATACGTTTACGATTAATCCAAGTATCGCATGCTTTTGGGTCCTAGACTACCCGGACAATAGCATAATAGTAGCTACGCACGGACTCTCGTCACCTCGTGCATACGTAGCCCCCCACAAATAGGAGCACATAACCAATTAACTCACCAATGGGGACAACTCCCTCTTACAATGTTAGAAAGGAGACTCACCTCGCTCCGAAGATCTATAACCGGCATTCCACACTCTTCCAAAGACTCCAATCGATGCACAAAGCTCCAACGCTAGCCAATAATAATACAAATCCATTAATATATACTTAATTACTCCTAATGATCCATTTCATAGCAATTCCTAACCCCGATCGAAAAGTTGATGAAAATGCCCTCGGGCCCACATGCCCAAAATTCAAAATTTTTCGAAGATAAGTTTTACCCATATCCTCACGAACTCAAATATATAATTTACTCTCAATTTCATACCCAAAAATCATGGTCAAAATCTAAGAATATCAAATTTCTAGGTTTTCTACCAAAACCTCAAATTTATATTAATTTCAATGCTCAAATCCATACATAGTTGATGTATTTAACTCAAAATAGGTGGGGATAACTTAACTTATCATTGATGATGAAAATACTCTCTTGAAACCCTCCAAGAATCGCCCAAGCCAAGAAAAATATGAGAGGAAATGGCCAAAATCCGATTTTTAAAACAATTCTCTACCTTCAGCATTTTTTGCTTCTGCGGAAGAATTTCCGCTTCCGCGGTCCCGCTTTTGCGGACCATATAACACTTCTGCGTTCCCCTTTCCACAGATGCGGTCCCGATTCTCCGGAACATTGACCGCATCTGCGGTCCACAAGCCCCTGACAAAATCTGCTTCTGCGCTCCTCCTTCCGTAGGTGCGGTCCCAGCTCCCTTCACCTCCCCGCTTATGCGGTTCCCTTTTCCACTTCTACGGGGCCGCTTCTACGGTTAACCCACCGCAGAAGCGATTATACCAGCAACCAGACCCTTCAGCTATATTAAATTCCAAATTTCGATCCATTAATCACCCGGAATCCACCCGAGGCCCACCGGGACCTCATCCAAACACACCAACCAATCCTAAAATACATTACGGACTTGCTCGAGGCCTCAAATCACATCAAAAAATGCTAAAATCATGAATCAACCTCCAATCCAAGCTTTATGAACTTTAGAACTTCCAACTTCTACTTTCGATGATTAAACCTATCAAATCACGTCCGATTGACCTCAAATTTTGCACACAAGTCATATTTGAAATTAAGGGCTTACTCCAGCTTTCGAAATCGGATTCCGACCCCGATATCAAAAAGTTCACTTTCGGTCAAACTTCTCAAAAACCTTCAAATTCCTATCTTTTAGCCAAATGGCTTCAAAATGACCTACGGACCCCCGAATTCACTTCCGATCGCACTCCCAAATCTAGAATCACCTTACGGAGTTGTAACGACCCGACCGGTCATTTTGAGCACTAGCATTCCGTTCAGCAGTCGGAGGCCATGAACAGCTTCATTTCAGGTATTATGACTTGTAAGCATTGTCGGAATTAAATTTCAAGAAGTCCAGAGTTGATTTGGGAAGAGAATTCTCATTTCAAAAGCTTAAAGTTGAAAGAATGAGCTAGGATTTGAATTTCAAGTAAACAACCTCGGAATCAGGATCTGTAGGTTCCAGCAGGTTTGTATGATGATTTCGGACTTGGGCGTATGCCCGGATTGGGTTTTGAATAACTCGGGAGCGTTTTGTCGCCTATTGTGGAAGTTGGCATTTTAGAAGAAATTTCATAAGTTTGGCTTGAAGAGAATTTTAGTGTTATCAAAGTCCGTTTGGAATTCTGAGACTATGAATAGATCCGTATAGTGATTCTGGAGTTGGGGGCGCGATCGAAAGTGAATTCGGAGGTCCGTAGACCATTTTGAAGCCATTTGGCTAAAGATAGAAATTT
>MU703961.1:74322-103562 GCA_026770625.1 Nicotiana glauca
GTCTTCGGAGCGAGGTGAGTCTCCTTTCTAATCTTGTGAGGGGGAATTTACCCCATAGGTGAAGTAATTGACTATGTGCTCCTATTTGTGGGGGCTACGTACGCACGAGGTGGAGAGAGTCTGTGCGTAGCTACTATTATGCTATTGTCCGGGTAGTGAGGACCCAAAAGCATGTGTACGTGGATTAATTGTGAACACATTGGTAGCTTGAATTTCTTAACTCACATCGAATTAGTAAGTAGATTTCTTAAAGAATTAAACTTCATATCTTAAATGGTTAAAGGAGAATTGGTTTTATTTGAATAAATATTCCCCGATAAGATCTTATTTGACTGATTGAGCATGTACTTTATGTGTATCTGCGTCGCACAGATGATTCGCGAGCAGGATATGTGTTTAATTATGGAACGAGCCGAACGCCTCGGTGATAATAGATGCATCTATGGTTCGTGCCGCTCGACCCTCGGCAGTGCACAATTTATATTCTGTTGGAACGGGACGTCGACCTCGGCGTGATTTGCGCATGTTTATCTATTACTTGAAAATTTGTAAATGTGGAATTGTAACTACGTGGCTTGATATGAACTGATAAAATAATAAAGAATAAACCTTAGAAGTCTTTAATTTATTATTGGAGGTGTTTACCTATTTTCTGGCTTCACAACTTGGACTTCTATATAAATCCATGATTTTCTTCGCAAGTATAGAATATTGCCAATTGACCTCTAGTGAGTATCGGAATTGGCCATCTCGTCTCTACCCCTTCTGGATTAGGCGGGATACTCACTGAGTACATGTTGATTACGTACTCATACTACACTTCTGTGCATTTTCTGTTGCACAGGTATATATACACCTTTAGCAGCCTATTGGGTGTAGCAGCATGGATGACGCGGGAACTAGGTGAGCTGCATTATTGAGGCGACCGCGGCTGGAGTACTTCCTTCCAATGTACAGTATTTACTTTCCGCCCACTGTATTCCGAGCGGATGTTGTATTTTATTTCTCTTATCAGTAGTCGCTCATGTACTTGTGACACCGGGTTTTTGGGAGGGTTTATTTAAATTTGAATTCTAGTAGTGAACTTTTATATAAAAAAAATGGAAGGAAAAACCTGAGATTTTCAAAAGTATTAAAAGAGGAATTAATTGATGAGTTAGTTGGCTGGCTGGACAGAGGTATCCGGCGCCACCACGACCCTTAGTGGATTTTGGGTCGTGACAGGAGCTATTCACAAACTCGGAATCCCAAACGGATATCGATAATGCTGAAATGTACTTCAACCCAAACTTATGAAATTTATTTCAAAATGCTAACTTCCACAATAGTCGCCAAAATGATCCCGGGTTATCCTAAACTCGATCCGGGCATACGTCCAAATCTGAAATCATCATACGAACCTGCTGGAGCTTTTAGATCCCGATTCCGATGTCATTTACTCAAAATTCCAATCCTAGTTAATTCTTTCAACTTTAAGCTTGTGAAATGAGAATTCTCTTTCCAAATCGACTCTGAACTTCCCGAAACTTAATTCCGACCACGCGTACAAGTCATAATACCTGAAATGAAGTTGTTCATGGCCTCAAACCGCTGAACGACGCGCTAAAGATCAAAACGACCGGTCGGATCGTTACAACATAAGACTGGGGTAGACTGATCATTATAAGGCCCATCAAAATGGTGGGCTAGCCCAGCCCAGCCCAGCCCGTCAATTGCTAAAGGTCGACCCCGCCCATATTGACAGCTCTACATAATACATATGCACACACTGAGTGAATCCAATAACTTTTTATAATAATTTTTCATTCTATTGAATTTGCATGTTTTAGCAATGATTTCTTCGCCCATGCACGTTCCAACAAATTTATATAAATTATAAATCTGTATTTCTTTTTATTTCAACAACTAAAACCTCACTAAATAGATAGCATTGAAACCTTAGAAACTATAAGACTCAATTTTTTAATTTATGTTATTTGACTAATCTTTAAACAATCGTAATATTAGTCTATACCTTGTTTATCTCTTTTGAAAGAAATTGAGAATAGCTTTTGAAGAAAATTTCAGAAAATATCTTAAATCTAAGGCCTATGTGTCTTAAATGAAACTAAAAAGTAAGCACAATAAGTTGTGTAATTGAACTAACAAAATTATAAAATATAATTTAAGGTGAATGTAACGGACTTTTATAAACAACGTTTTTCCTTAATTGAATTAGCTATATATGATCATTATTCATCAATTTTATAAGCCTATTTTTAGTTTATAACTCAAACATAACTCTAAAAAAATATATGTAATTTTTTTACAAAATTTTACTCAATAAGATGTATGGGGAACACGCGCAACGCGCGTACACCAAGACTAGTATATATGAATTGTGTACAACAATGTACGTATCAGCCAAAAAATATTTATATGTTATCCTTCATGAAAGGTAAAGTTTATAATCTCAATAATCAGACAAATTATTCGGATACAACATCTAAATATTACTAATTAATTCAAACTGTTAGTTGTTATTCATTGTCCTTGATAACTTAACAAACACAACTTATAAAAATATGAAACTAACTCAAATCATTTACTATAAAGTAATAAAGTGTAATTAATACTGTAGATATTATCAACTTTTATAATACAACAATAATACCAATTATATATTTTTAAGTTAATGTTAGTTGTAGTACGGCTGAAGTTTATTTACTTTCAATTTATTCACAAAATTGATAAATTAGAGTACCGCAATATCTTACTCTTCCAACCAAATATCAATTAAACATTTTGTTCGTAACATCTTTATTATAATTTTTAATTTCCACTTTAACGTTTGTATTATGGATTTGGACAATATTACTACTATTAATAAGCCAAAATCGAGAGAAGCTTCCGGTTCAAGTGAATTTACGAAAAACCCATAGAGATTCAACTTTATTCTAAGATAAGAATTGACAAAATAACCAAGTCAATAGTAATCACGAAGCTCTCCGTCAGAGGGCAATTAAGTCATTCCAGAACGTAGCCCCAAATATGTAGACAACTACTCCAGTTTTGCTTCCACCCGCTTAATTTAAAGGCTCTTAAAACCTTGTCACTTCTTTTAACATACAAAAAGAAAATTCGGGCCCCACTTAATCTCTTGGCTGAGATAAATATGGCAGCTTTTCAAATGCTAACTCCAGAGTATAATTTTATCTCTTAGTTAGTTCTTTTTGACTAAATTTAGCAAACCTTTGAAAGTTGAACTCTCAAAGTGGAAGCAATATTTTAGAGAATCTTCGATAAAAAGGCAAAGAAATGTCATTCTGCTAATAGAAAAAAAAAATTAACAATATCAGAAAAATTAAGGGAAAAGGAATATCATTTTGTGAATAGGAAGAAATATTTTAAGAAAATCTTCAACAAAAAGACAGTAAGGGAAAGGAATTGCCATTTTGTACTATACAAATATTTAAAAATAAAATGAGACTTTAAAGTAGGAAAATAATTTATTTTTCAACTTTTCAATATTTTTATGTGGTTTAGATTGAAAGATAATTACCACACCTTATTTGAATTCAGATTTAAGTTTATCTAATATTATGATTATATTATAACTGAACTTAGTATGTGATTATATAGTATACTTGAAAAGCAATATTCGATTAATTAAAAATAAATTAGTTAAGTTAATCATTAATGTTATAACGAGATGTAGCTTCAATAATTTTGCCAGAAACTAGATTTTTGTCACGACCCAAAATCCACTAAGGGTCGTGGTGGCGCCAGACACCTCTGTCATGCAAGCCAACTAAATTACCAATTATATCCTCTTTTAATACTTTTGAAAATCTAGGATTTTTTCTCCCATTTTTCATAATTAAAAGGATCTCTACTTCAGTTCAAATTAAATAATAAATGATTAGTATAAATCTTTCGAAAACACAAAACCCGGTGTCACAAGTGCATGAGCATCTATTGATAAGGAAAATAAAATACAACATCTGTCCGAAATACAGTGGACAGGGAATAAATATAAAAATGCTGAAAAGAACTACACTAGTTGCGGGTCGCCTCGAACAATGCAGCTCACATAGTCCCAGAATCATCCGCGCTGCTACGCCCAGTAGGCCGCTAGGGGTATATATATACCTATGCAACAGAAATGCACAGAAGTGTAGTATGAGTACGTAATCAATGTGTACTCAATGAGTATCCCGCCTAATCTCGAAGAAATAGAGACGAGATGGCCAACTTCGACACTCACTAGAGGTCAATTAATAATATTCTAGAAATGCGAGGAAAATCATGGATTTATATAGTAGTTCTAATTCGCGAAGCCAAAAAACAGGTAAACACCTTCAACAATTAATCAAGGGCTTCCAAGGTTTATTCTTTATTATGTTATCAATTTATAACAAGCCACGAAGGGCAAATTTCACATTTAAAATTTCTAAACGAAACATAACATGCGCAAATCACACCGAGGCGACTCCCCGATCCAACAGGAATGAAAATTATGCACTGCCGAGGGTCGAACGGCCCGAACCATAGATGCATCTATTTAATCTGTCGAGGTGTTCGACCCATTCCATAAATAAACATATACCCTGCTTGCGAATCATACATGCGATGCAGGTACACATAAAATACATGCTCAAGTAGCCAATTAAGAATTTATTGGGAATATTTATCCAAATAAGACAATTTCTCTTTTTAACAATTCAGGAAAATTGATGTTTAATCTCTTTTTAAATTCATTTACTAATACAAGGTGATTTAAAAGATTCAAGCTATCAATGAGTTCATAAATAATCCAAGTATAATATGCTTATGGGTCCTAACTACCCAGAAAATAGCATAATAGTAGCTACGCACGGACTCTCGTCACCTCGTGCGTACGTAACTCCCCACATATAGGAGCACATAATCAATTATTTCACCTATGGGACAATTCCCTCTTACAAGGTTAGAAAGGAGACTCACCTCGCTCCGAAGACTCATAACTGGCATTCTTCATTCCTCCGAAGACTTGCATCAACGTACAATGCTCCAAAACTAGCCAATGATTACACAAATCCATTAATATAAGCTCGATTAAACTTTACAACCCAATTTGTAACAATTTCTAACCCCGAATGAAAAGTTGGCAAAAATGCCCTTGGGCCCACGTGCCCGAAATTCAAAATTTCTCGAAGATAAATATTATCCATGACCTTAGGAACTCAAATATATAATTTTCTCTGAATTCCACACCCAAAATCGTGGCTAAATTCCAAGAATATAATTTTCTAGGTTTTCCACCCAACCTCAATTTTTATACTAATTTTCATGCCCAAATCCATATAAAATTGAAGTATTTAACTCAAAATAGGTGGGGGTAACTTACCTTAATATTGATGACGAAAATTCCCTCTTGAAGCTCCCCAAAAATCGCTCAAGCCATGAAAAATGTGGGGGAAATGAACTCAACCCCGATTTTGAAACAACCTTGCTGCCTCAAGGTATTCCGCTTCTGCGGTGCATTTTTCGCTTCTGCGGATACCGCTTCTGTGGTTGTTGGCCGCTTCTGCGGCTTTAGGCAAGAGGGAGCTGGGCCGCTTAAGCGGAACCGCTTCTGCGATCCCCGAGTTGATTCTGCGGTTTTCTTGGGCCTGGCCCCTTTCCAATTCTGCGAGATTTCAACCGCATCTGCAGTCCCACTTCTACGGTCCAAGAACCGCAGATGTGGTTATGACAGAAGCAGCAACCTTCAGTCTTCCCAAATTCTATTTTTCGATCCGTTAACCACCCGGAATCCACACGAGGCCCCCGGGACCTCAACCAAAACTACCAACCAATCCCAAAATACATTACGGACTTGCTTGAGGTCTCAAATCATACCAAACAACGCTAAAACTATGAATTACACCCCGATTCAAGCTTTATGAACTTTGAACTTTCCAACTTATACTTCCGATGTTTAAACCTATCAAATCATGTCCGATTGACCTCAAATTTTGCACACAAGTCATATTTGATATTACGGACCTACTCCAACTTTCGGAATCGGATTCCGACTCCGATATCAAAAAGTCCACTTCCGGTCAAACTTTTCAAAAACCTTCAAATTTCTATCTTTAGCCAAATGACTTCAAAATGACCTACGGACCTCCGAATTCATTTTCGATCGCGCTCCCAACTCCAGAATTACCATACGGAGCTACTCCCAGTATTGGAATTCCAAACGGACATTGATAACACTAAAATGCACTTCAACCCAAACTTATGAAATTTCTTCCAAAATGCCAACTTTCACAATAGGCGCCAAAACGCTCCCGGGTCATCTAAAACCCGATCCGGGCATACGCCCAAGTCCGAAATCATCATACGAACCTGCTAGAACCTTCAGATCCCGATTCCGAGGTCGTTTACTCAAATTCCAATTCTAGTTGATTCTTTCAATTTTAAGCTTCCGAAATGAGAATTCTCTTCCCAAATCAACCCCGAGCTTCCCGAAATTCAATTCCGATCACGTGTACAAGTCATAACATATGAAATAAAGCTGATCATGGTCTCAAACTGATGAACAATGCACTAGGGCTCAAAACAACTGGTCGGGTCGTTACAATTTTATAGAAGAACAAAATAGAGAAATGATCACCTTTTCATTTTATTCCGTTGTTTGAAAAGAAAAGAAATCTTAAAATGAGAAAAACTACTATTAAAATAATATTATGAGCTTAAAGTATTTAAGTCGTTCATCCTCTTTTTTTATAGATATATTTTGAATTTCTATTGCCATTAATGAATGTGTATGTGTTAAAATACTACGTATTTGATACCTTTCATATTTCTAATAAGAGAATGGTGAAGAGATCATTTCATTTTATATTGAAGTTTGAAATATAATGTAGCAAGAAGTATTTTCCTTTTTCAAAGTTTATGGTCTTAAGAATTACGAAAAATTAGGAAATCTGGTAAAGGAATAATTACTACGCATACAAAAAAGGAGTAATTATTTAATGCGAAATATCATATTGGTCAAAATATTATTTACTAAAATAAGAGAATGAAAAAGAAATAAAAAAAGAATACGAAGAATAGAGAAAAAACTGTAAATTACAAAGAACTTTGCTTAGATTGGTAATAGCATAAGAAAAGGAAATAAATTTCCTTTTGTAAGACAATTATCTCTTTCTAGGAAAAAAGTACATTAGCAAATTTGAATCAAATGATTAAAACACTCGAGTACACGCATAATGGACGCCACCAGCAGTTGACAAAATGACACATTATAAATTTTAATTATTTAAAGTTTGTTTCGAACTAGGACCCAAAAAATTATTAGTCATAATATGCTATATAATTTTCTTGAACTTTTTTTAACATCTTCACTTTTTATTTTGACTTAAATTAAATTAATAATAAAAATTTACAATCACTCATATAATCTCTAATTTAAAATTACAAATCCAAATATAATCTACTCAAATATTTAAATTGTATCACTTAGGAAATAATAAATGATTAAATTACTATGATGAACGGCGTATGTAAAATAAAGTACATACTTAGCTAGCGTTTGGACATAGATTTGGTTGAAAATTGGAAAAAGAGTTTTTAAAGCTGTGTTAAAAATAATTTTTGTAAGTTGAAGTTGTGTTTGGACATGCATTTAACTTGAAAAAAGAAAGTTGAAGTTTTGTAAGTGAAAGAAAAATTTTCACCGCTAGTTTTTGGACTTGACAAATTTTTTCACTTTTTTTTTCTATTCAAAAACTGATTATATTCTATGAACAAACAATGTTTTAAAAAAAATAAAATCTTTAGCCAAATGGGAGCTTAAAAAGCTTCTAAATGATACCAAGATAATATACTACTAAAAATTGGCAGAGAAACATTAAATCAAGCTGTATTTTTAAAGACGAACTGCTCACATAGCCGTTGGGCCCGGACTTATAGATAGATATAGATAGGTATATAGATATGAGACTTTTTCCTTCCTATACCGTATATGAAACCTTATTACCAAAACTGTGCATAGTTTCATATTTACCCGCCATGTTCACAGTTTTTCTACAATTATTATACAATTCATTAAATACTAATTATTAGGAGCTGTTTCCTTCCTAATTAGGCGCGCTACAAATCAGGAACAAAATATTCTAATTGATTTAGCGACCTTCAGATCAAATTTGAAACGTAAATCCTATATCTTCAATTTAAAATCAAATTACATAGACTTTTTTCTGCAAAAACTTTATTCTTCGATATTTTTCCTTAAGCCATAAATCAAAAAAGGATAAAATTGTCAATAAATTCAAATCAAATTGTAGAAATTAGTTCTGCAAAAGCTCAGTTCGTCGATATTCTCTCTACATCTCTCTCTATTTCTCAATCGCAAATTTCAATAATATAAAGTAAATAAAAAAAGAGCAGCAATTCCACCATTGACAGCCATTAAAAAGTTTGAAAGCTTTGAATTCAAATTTGGGTTTTCAAAAATCATTATTTGTTTGGATTGGGTGTTTTTGAAAATAATCGAGAATATGGTTTGGAGTTTATATCTCAATTTTGAGGGGTTTTGGAGAAGATTAGACTTGGTTTTGACTGAATTTCAGATTGAAACTCGAAGAAGAAGACATATTGCAAAAATTGTAGATAAATTGTAGATTATTTGTATTCTGATTGTAGATGCTTTATTTTCTGTTTTCACAAATAAAAAACGGCTAAAACTTCTACAAATCTTCTGAAAAAATGTAATTATGTCAAAATCCCAATTATGCTACAATTGAATGGAAATTGGGATATAAAAATTCAATGTACCCAGTTTGTAGATATGTTGTAGATAGATTTTAGATTATTTGTATTCTAATTGTAGATGCTTTGTTTTCTGTTTTCACAAATCCAAAACGACTAAAACTTATACAAAATCTTCTGCAAAAAACGCAATTATATCGAAAATACTAATTAAGGAATAATTGAATGGGAATTGGAATATTAAAATTCAATGTCCCCCAGTTTGTAGATATTTTGTAGATAAATTATAGGCTATTTGTATTTTGATTGTAGATGCTTTATTTTCTATTTTCACAAATTAAAAACGACTAAAACTTCTACAAAATCTTCTGCAAAAAATACAATTATGTCGAAAATTCCATTTATGAGATTGGACGAATCTTTATGATTTAAGAAGAATAAATATTGAAATAACACATGGAGCTAAGTTAAAGTTTGTGACAACTTGTACATATAATGTGCAAAAATCTCCAACGCAAAAGAAGAGTGTTAGTATTAATATGTTATCCTTCAGTTGTTTATCAGTGAGTTTGTCATCGTCATTTTCTTCTGTTGCATGCTTCTTTACTAGAGATTGGAAGAAATCTTGTTTCAAGATTTTCCCACTTCTCCGTTGGTCAATTATCGAGTCTAACATAGCATACATTCGATTACGAGCCTGTAGTTTACAAACAGTCATCTCATTAGTTTATCCATCATTCCTAATCTGCATATACTGTTGAAAATTTGTTACCTAAATGCCACGATAAAATGTAGTTCCCGGGACCTTAAAGGGTAAAGAAGAAAAAGAGGAAGAAATACGGTAAAACGTAGGTGAGGGTGAGGGTTTGAGAGGGAGAAACGTGGGACGAGTGGGATATATGGTACCTTGAATTAAGGAGGGATATACGCTGTATTAATTGTATCCTTAAAATACACTATGGTATAAAATTAGTAATTTGGTATACTAAATTGTCACGACCCGGATTTCCCCACCATCGGGAGTCGTGATGGCGCCTACTGTCGGAGCTAGGCAAGCCAAGCATTTAAAATCTTTTTGGATAACAACACAACAGTAATAACAAAATAAAACCTTTAAATAAAGCGGAAGTCTTTTAAAAACATAAGCTAACTGGAAACCAACAATGCGGAAGTTAAATATTTACTACCCAAGAACTGGAGTCACTATCTCACGAACCTCTAAAGAGTGCTACAAACAAGTCCGAATAAAAAGAATACATAATCTCTGTCTCGGTACAATAAAAACAAACATAAATATAGAAAGGGACTTCGGCCTGCGAACGCCAGCTAGGCTACCTCGTAAGTCCTTGGACTGAAGTCAGCTCCCACTCAAGGTGCTATGGCTGTGGTCCAAAAGTTGCTCTGGTACCGTGATCTGTGCAAAAAGCACAGAAGTGTAGCATCAGCACAACCGACCCCATGTGCTAGTAAGTGTCTGGCCTAACCCCGACAAAGTAGTGACGATGCTAGACAGGAATACCAAATCAACATGTACAGTTCTCTATATATATTTATATGTGCAATAAAAGGAAAGAATACCAAAACTAAACAATTAAAAGGGAGGGAAACATGCTATGGGGGAGTACAATCCGAATATGAAAGTCATCAACTTAAATAAGAAACAGGGCACAACAATAATTAACAGAAACAAAAAATCCAACAATTGCACGGCATCAACCTTCGTGCTTTTACTCTCATCCTCACCCAAAGCAATCAAATAAAATGCACGGCATCACCCTTCGTGCTTTCCTCACATAACTCTCATTTCATGGCACGGAATGATCCTTCGTGCAAATATAATCAAACAATGGCACGGAATGTCCCTTCGTACATATTATAATTAACAATGGCACGGAATGACCCTTCGTGCAAATATAATCAACAATAGCACTGAATGTCCCTTCGTACATAATATAATTAATAATGGCACGGAATGACCCTTCGTGCAAATATAATCAACAACGGCACGGAATGACCCTTCGTGCATCATCACTCTTCCTCACCCAAACAACAATCACAACCAAGCGGGCGAGGAAAATAAATAATAACAAGAAATGTCCCGTCAAGGGAAAAATACAATTAGGCAGCTAAATCCCGGTAAGGGAGCAATAACAACAACTTACACATCCCGGCAAGGGGGATAATCACATCGCTTTCCAATCCTTTCATTTCTTACTCGCTAGTACTTTATTGTTTGAGCCAACGCTCCAAAGAATTCACAATTTATAATTGATCCTCAAACCTTTCAAATTATGTAGAAAATTAATAATTAGCTTGGAAGAGTCCCAAAGTATACTCGAAACAAGTACCAACAAAGACCCACGGTCATGCTAGACACTGGTGTATAGATACTCGTCACCATGCCTATACACCGTACTCGATCATTTAGCAATTAACAATTAATAATACTATAATCATATTCCCTCAAGCCAAAGTTAGATCAAACACTCACCTCAAATGCTCCAAAATCCACTCAAGTCTCTAGTATAGCTTTACCTCTCGAATTCACCATAAAACCGCTCGAATCTAGTCACAAATTACTTGAATGTATCAACAAATGCTAATTGAATCAACTTGAATGCATGAAAATGAATTTTTCAAAGTTTTACTCAAAAATTTCCAAAATGCCCTCGGGCCCACGTGGTCAAAACCCGAGGTTCGAACCAGAACCCGGTTACCCATTCCCCCACGAACTCAAGTATATAAGTTATTTTGGAATCGGACCCCAAATTGAGGTCCAAAACCCCCAGTTTTAGAAACCCTAGGTTCTACCCTAAGTTCCCAAATTTCCCCATTAAAATCTTTGTGTTGAAGTTGAAATTATGTTTAAGGACGATGAGGAGTAAAGAAAATCAGTTAGAAATCACTTACCAATCGTTTTGAAGAAGAAGAATTGTTTGGAAAATCGCCTCTTATGTTTTTGGGTTTTGAAAAAGCGTAAAATAACTGAAAATCCCGACTTTATATACTTCACTAAAGGCTGGCGCGGACCGCACAAAAATGCACCGCGACCGCGCCGAGGAAGGGAAGAAAAAGGGCTTCTCTGAACCTACCCAGCGCAGACCGCACGAATTTGGTGGAATGACCCTGAAGATCTCTCTCTGAATCTTCCAGCGCGGACCGCGCTGATATGGCAAGTGGCCGCGCTGGTCGAACTGGAGTCCACTGGCCCTCTGAATCCTAGCCACGCGGACCACACAGAAATGCACCGCGGCCACGCTGGTTGCCTGCCACTCCTGAACCTGCAATTTCTGAATATTTCTAAGCCTAAGACCTCCCGGGATCCACTCAAAACTCACCCGAGCCCTCGGGGCTCCAACCGAACATGCATATAATCTCAAAAATATACTACGGACTCATCTGTGCGATCAAATCATCCAAATAACATCATATACGTAGAGTCAAGCCTCAAAATCATCATTTTCATTTCAAACTTCATAAACTTCCAACTTTAGATATTTAGGCCCAAAAAACGTCAAATGACGTCCGATTTCGACCAAACTTTACAGGAAGCGCTTAACATATATTTAAGACTTGTACCGGACGTCGGAACCAAAATACGAGCCCGATACCATCACTTTTTGATAAATTTTCATTTTTATTTTTCTTAAACATTTCAGAAAAATAATTTACAGAAAAATTCTTTTACTCGGGTTCTAGACCTCGAATTTCGACTCCGGGCACATGCCCGAGTCCCGTATTTTTCTACGGACCCTCCAGGACCGTCAAATTACGGATCCGGGTCCGTTTACCAAAAATACTGTCCTAAGTCAACTCTAACCATATTAATATCAAAATCCTTCAAATTTTTCACAGATTCACATATTTCAACATAAAACTTCCCGGCTATGCGCTCGGACAGCGCACGCAAATTGAGGTAACTACAAGTGAGGTCTTCAAGGCCTCGGAAGCATGAAAAAAGGGAGAAATCCGGTGATGACCCTTTGGGTCGTCACATAAATGTAATTATATCAAACCTTAAATATTGAGGGTAATGATGTTTTCTATACGTAAAAGGAAGGTAAAAATTCCTATAGATATTATATAGAGGCTTTTGCACATCTACTCACAAACATAAGGACTAGTTTTGTCATTTTTTCCTTTTATTCCAAAGCCAAAAACCCTTGTACACTAGTTTCAAGTTTCAACCTTTTCTTCTTTGGCGATTGAACGGCGAAATTGCTTCTCTGAATTTTCTCCGGTGAAATTGTAGTTCTCGTCTCATGTTTACAAGTTAATTTTGCATTCTTTATTTGTCTGATTTGTTTTTCTAATAAATTTTGAACAAGGGCGGCTCCTTAAAATTAGTGGCCTAAAGCCAAATTTTAATAAGAGACCTTATACCTTTTTTATTAGTATGTATACACATATATGCAAAAAAATTAATCTTGCCATTTTTTTCATACTTATTGTTTATAGTATATATATTCTTAAATGACATAAAGTCTTTAACTTCACATAGTAATATTATTATTTATATTAAAAAATAATAATTTAAATAAATGAGATGTTAGACATGTATTTACAATATGTTACCTTTGATATTGTTGTAAAAAATATATTTACTAATATGAAGATTTAAGTAGTTTAATTCAAAGTTTTAAAATATTTTATTGTTAAAGAGTAGACATCTTTCTTTTTTTTTTACAATTTTTGTACTTTTTTATTTTTTTCTACAAACATTAATATTGTCTAATTTGAAATAAAATTTTAAAATTCATTATTAAAAATTTTGGGAGACCTAAATCAAGGCTTTACTAGTCTCCTGTCACAGCCACTTGTCCACACATGATATTCTCAATTAAATTTATAGAGTCTCATTTAAGATAAGGCAATAATGACAAGAACATTAAAGGCAGTGAGTGTGTCATTCAGTTACCAAATGTGAATAAAGTTGGTTGAACAGTACGTTCAAGGTGGGGCTATAGTCTAAAATAATTGTTGATCGTCAATGAGGGGCGGCTCAACAGAACTGGTGGCCTAAATCCAAAATATATTAAAAAGACCCTGAAACGTCTTTTACGAAATCCATATTATATTGAGATACAAAAAAAAAACTACATGACTTTGATATAGTGGTGAGAGTGCAATTCATGATGTATGAGTTAGTCGCACATCATATGGTATTAAATTGATCTTCCCCTAAATGAAAATGGTAAAGGGTGAACCCATTATCTGTTGTGTTTTGAATCTTGTCACATTTGTGTCAGGGATTTCTTAGTTAAAAAAGATGAAACACAAAAGAACTTGCTTTCTAGTATGTGGATCAATAAAATGTGACAAAAAAGAATAGTTAATTTAGAGAATTTGAGTTAAAATTAAAAAGTAAAATCGTGAGAACCATAAAAAAAGACTATACATAAAGGAAGAAAATAAAATTGATGAGAAGATAAATATATTATTTAATTTAGTAAAAAAAATTTATTCAATTAACTCACTCGATTTTATGTCTACCAAATATTAAAAGTTATTAAATTAAAAAACTTTTATTAATAATTATATAAATATAAATTATAGAGTATATATTATATAATAATATAATAGTGCTTCTTATATTTGGGGGCCTAAGGCAAGTGCCTTGCCTTACCCTAGAGCCGCCCTTGATTTTGAAGGGGAAGAAGGAAGAAATAAGATTTGGCCAAATATGGACATGAAGGAACCAAAGATGGATTTTAAGTCGATACTGAAGGAGGTCGAATATCTGGGTAAGTACTAGGTCTTACTTCGACTCGACCAAAACCTAAGTTCGTGTGTATTTTACCTTTCTAGAGCATGTTTCTAACATCCTATTGATCCTTTAAAATTGTAAACTGGTTGACATTTTCTTTTTTTGATTTATTAAAGTAAAACATTCAATTGGGTTTTTGTATATTCTCTTGTTTAAGATTGAAACTTTAAGTGCACTTGGCTGAGTTTTATGCGCATATGATGGCGTCTTGCATGAATTATTATGCTAATGTAGTTCAGTCATTTAATTATGCACGTCTACCGGGCATGAGGTTGTGGAGGAATTGAATGGTAGAAAGTGTTTGCGAGAGTCTAGACCTTCTGAAATGTGATAAAATTCTCTACCTAGTGAATGCTTGCAAATTTTGAGGAGGATATTTAGGCTAGAGGAATAATGAGCTGAGTTCAAGGCTGGTACAATTTAGCTTTGTTTTTTCTCTCCATGAGAACATTATCCTTGAGTAGCGACGTGAAGGAGCTTAATACAAACATCTCAGAACCCAATTCCTTTAGGACTGACCCCAACGCTCAGTGATAAATGTCTTTTCTTAATCTGGTTACCAGCCATATGAAGCAATTTTTACATTCCTTTACCCGAGATGATGGTAACTACTTTGTTTATGGATAGAGTGCCATCCACTTTTTCTTGGCACAGAGGTAGTGCTCGAGCCACATTTTCTTTAATCCATAAAAGCAATCATATCTGTCATAACATCATGTTCATTTGGACGGGGGAAACTCAAATGCATAACAAAAGTATACAAGAAAAGGACAAACCCTTAGGGGTTGGCCTGGTGGCAATTGACTTGAGCCTTGGGGTTTGCTCCCTTTCGAGGTCTCAAGTTCGAAACCCACTGGGTGCAAACAATTTTCGAGGGCCATCGGACTGGGTAAAACCTGAATTAACCGTGGTGTACTTGCGGGAAACTCCTTGCCGAGGGCCTGTGCACCCCCGGGATTAGTCGGGGCTCGAAGAGACTCGGACATCCAGTGCAAAATTAAAAAAAAGGTATACAAGAAAAGGACAGTGATGTTGCCAAGTTACAGAGGTATAAACTATAAGAGCTAACAGTCAATACATTGGATCAATCATTACAATAAATATGCCAAAAGAGATAATCAACTCTGATTCATGTGAGTCAATCGTTTTTGCACAAGTGTAGACTACAATGGACTCTTTGTTTGATGATCCATTGAAGCTGGGGGTTCATGACACCTAGCTGTCTAGATGAAAACTGGAATGTGAAAGAGATTTCTAAACACGTAAAAGTGAAAGTTGGCAAGTTAATCAGGCTGACCAGCTATTGTTTATTTGTTTTTGGCTGTGGGTGACTGGGTGAAGATTCATCAGTGCTCTTGAAGTTGGGCGGTGGGTAGGTCATATGGGGTAGATTCATGTTTGTTAAGGTGAGGTAGAAGCAGGCAGTGGCTGCTGTTATCATAAGTGGCCAATGGGGTACAAGATAGTAGTTCTCAGTTTCTTATCATAGAAAGATAATGGTTCTCAGTTGTCTACCGGCTTTTGTGACATTTTTCTTGATTTAATCTTGGGTTTCCTCAGTAATCTGGAGTGTATATTATTTGACCAATGTGATAGCTTAGAACCATCATTAGAAAAAAAAGTCTATTTTGTTCTCTTTGACCGAAGTGTTATGTTGGCATAATCTGGATAATTTCACAGTTGACACAACTCTAGAGTAGATCAGTGTTTTGGAAAGCGTTAAGCGCAAAAAAGCGACGAGGCCTCGCTTCACCGAAGCGCGAAGCGAAGCGCGCGCTTTTTTCATGTGAAGCGCAATTTAACACATAAATAAAAAAAAAAAAATAGACATAGATAAATGGCTAAGAACTCATTAAAAATAACATATTAACCAAGTGTTTCAATTCTTGAATCAAGAAGCAAATAATAGATACTAAAACTAGATAGTGAATAAGATTGAATTTACTACAATTAACAACTACAAAAAAAAAAAAACAGAACAGTTAACTTTTCTTTCGAACCATAAAAGTCTTAATAGAAAAACAGAGAAATACAAACCAGAAAAACAGAGCATAGATTAGGGCACAAAAACAGAGCAATAAAAAGTGAAAAAAATAGGAAGAAGAAGAGAAACAGAGCATAGAAAGACCAGAGCAGAAGTTAGGGCACAATCGCACAAGAACAGAGCAATAAAAAGTGAAAAAAATAGAAAAAAGAAGAGAAAAGGAGTCAAACAGGAACTGAAGAAAATCAGAGGAAGAGAAGAGAAGAAGAAGGAGGAGCAGAAGAAGAAGAGAAGGAGAGAAGAAGAAACTTACAGAGAAGAAGCACTGAAGCTGTTGTTGAAGTCGCTTGGAGAACAAGTGATTGTTTGCGTTAAGTTTTTGCCAAGTTTTAAAAAAAAAATAAAAAAAAATCTAACAGATGCTTAACCTCGCTTAAGTGCGCTTTTTTGCCCTTTTTGCTTAACAGGGTAAAGCGTGCGCTTTTTTCATGTGAGTCGCTTTTTTGGCAGAAAAGCGAGCTCGCCTCGCTTCAGCAACGAGAAGCGCACGCTTTTTACAACACTGGAGTAGACACATTTCATGCATCATAACTCCATGGCAGGGTGACATGTTCGAGAAATTATTAATACTGCTGAGATTCTTACTTTGTCCCAATAAAAAAGAGCTACATGAGAGATAATTTTCAGAGGAGAGGAAAAGGGGAGAAAGAGAGAGAATGTGAATATTCCCATTAATGAGATAACTTAATGGTGAAAAGTAAAAGCTACCTTAGTACTTTTTATTTACAGCAAAATTTATCTTTTAATCAACAAATTAACTAACTGTTAAGTAGCTTTCCTACTCTAATTCATTGGTGACATTATTTACATCGAAGCTTTTAGTTATTCCTTTTCTGTAGGCTTCAACATCTTAACATATGGTAATACAAGTGGACACTGCAATATAAACAATCATTGTTACTGAAGAAAGAAATGCTGTGATTCTAGATTGTGACTATTGATAACACTGATTCACTGGCTGTGTATTGCTTTTATCGTTACAACCCATGGTCTTTATCTCATCATAAATACGATCAACTGTTCGAATGTTTAAAACCCAAACCATTCATTGAACCAGAAATTTGAGAAGAGCAAAAAATCACTGGTTTAATTATCAGGCTGATCACACAATCAAAATAATGCATAATAAACATCTCATATATTGCAACTGTAAGTTTTATCCTTCAAATACAAAGCAACTGAAGTTGTACGTATTTTCACTGTGCACATATTTTTTTTGATGAAGTAAGGTGTTATCATTAAGAAGGCATCAAGAAGATGCAAAAGCGAACAAAAGTTACAAAGAGAGGTGACTGTTAGCTCTATAAGTACAAAAAACTATGCTAGGATCAGGGAGCTAACAAAGTCCAAAAAGTGATCAGTGCTATTTACAGGGGTCATGAAGTTCCAGCTAAAAAGACTAACTAAACATCTAGCATTTCAAGAAGCATGCTGGAGTTGAGACACGATCAAAGCATTTGCGATTTCTCTCTGTCCAGATACACCAAAAAATAGTTGCTGGGATCATTTTCCATATCCTTCTGATGGCCTTATCAACTTTCCACAAAAACCAGCTATCATAGGCTTCGTTGACTGACTGAGGGGTGACCCAGGATAATCCAAATATGGAATAAAAGAAATTCCATAAGTCAGCTGCAAGTGAACAATGAAGGAACAGGTGGTTTATGCTTTCTGCGTTATGGAGACACATGTAGCATCTGTTAACTAGTATAATGTTTCTCCTGGTTAGATTATCCTGGGTGAGACATGCCCCTTTCAATGCTGTCCATGTGAAACATATTACCTTAGTAGGCAGTCTGGTCTTCCATATGCGCTTCCAAGGCCAATTCTGTAATATCCCATTTTGAGAGCAAATGAGATTGTAACCGGCTTTGACTGTGTATTTGCCTTCCTTCGAGCTTCCCCAAGTGATTTTGTCTGGTTGTTGTTCTTCAATGTTGTAGCCTTCTAAAGCATCAAAGAGTGCCAGTAGATCATTGATTTCCCAATCGTGTAGGTTCCTTCTGAATAAGGGATTCCAAGTGCTTCCTTCCCTATTCTGAGCTTTAGTGGAGTTCTGATTGCAGGCTATCTGAAACAGCCCAGGGAATGAGTCCTTCAGAGTTGAGCTTCCAATCCACCTTTCCTTCCAGAATTTCACATGCATTCCATTGCCAACTTTTAAAGTTACATTCTCAAAGAACTCACTCCAGTTTCTGCTAATATTTTTCCATAGGCCAACCCCATGGGGGGTTGAGCTATTTTTGGTACACCAATGGCTTTGCACTCCATACTTGGCATCAATGACATCTTTCCAAAACCCATTCCCCGGTTGACCATACCTCCATAACCATTTCCAGAGCATACATTTGTTGTGAGCTTTTAGGTCCCTGATGCCCAAACCCTCCTTGTGACTTTGGTTGAGTGACCTTCGACCACTTAACCTAGGAAATTTTATGGGTTAGGCTATTCCCTTCCCATAAGAATCTCCTTCTGAGTCTATCTAATTGCTTTAAAACTGAGCATGGGATAGGGAATAATGACATGTAGTATGTTGGGATGCTATCAAGAACACTGTTTATTAATGTGAGCCTGCCACCCATGGAAAGGTACTGCATCTGCCAGGAAGAGAGCCTTTTCTCAAATCTTTCTATTACTCCATTCCATATGCAAACTGACTTGTGTTTAGCTCCCAGTGGAAGGCCTAGGTAGGTTGTAGGGAAAGAGCCCGTCTTGCAGCCAAGAATCTCAGCCAGTTCAGCTAGGTTAAAGACCTCATTAATCGGATATATGACACTTTTCAACATGTTAATGTGTAGGCCAGATAAAACTTGAAAAATGAGCAAAGTAAGGTTGAGGTTGAGAACCTGTGACCTCTCTGCCCCACAAAATATTAAGGTATCATCTGCAAACAATAGATGTGAGACTATCACTGAGTTTTCTAAGGTCCTTCCCACTTGAAAACCTTGTATCCATTGCAGCTGCTTTGCTTTTTCAAGCATTTTAGTTAGTCCTTCCATAGCCAATATAAAGAGGAAAGGGGAGAGAGGGTCTCCCTGCCTGAGGCCTTTTTGTGGAGAAAAAAATCCAACAGGACTCCTATTTAACCAAAACAGAGTATTTCACTGTGGTAATGCTGAATTTAATCCACCTAATCCACCTTTCACCAAACCCCATTCTCCTCAGTATGTTGATTAGATAGGGCCAGTTTAATTGATCAAATGCTTTCTCAATGTCTCGCTTGCAAAGAATACCTGTGCCTCCATTTTTGATTCTCCAATCCAAGGTTTCATTAGCAATTAAGGATGCATCCATGATCTGCCTGTTTCTGATAAAGGCATTTTGTTGGCCTGAAACTAGCTTGCCAATAACCTTCTTGAGTCTCTCAGCCAGTATTTTAGAAGTTAGCTTATAAACACTGCCTATTAAGCTAATAGGCCTGTAATCTCTTAACTCAATTGCACCTTTCTTTTTAGGGATAAGTGCAATGAAGGAAGCATTGCAAGACTTCACCATATGGCAATTCTGGTGGAAGTGGCTAAGAGCATCCATAACTTCTAACTTGAGGAAATTCCAAGCTTTTTGGAAGAAGGCCATTGTGAAGCCATCTGGCCCAGGTGCCTTGTCAGGACTACAAGAATTCAGGGCTGCTAGCACCTCCTGTTCTTCAAAGGGTGATTCTAGCCAGTCTTTCTCCTCCTCATTTAAAGAAGCCAGGTCTTCAAAGTCTGCAGTAGGTCTCCAGGGTTCAAACTCAGTATACAGGTTTTGGTAGTACTCCAGAATTTCTTTTTTGATGACCACTTTGTCTTCAGTAAGCTCCTCCCCTATCATGAGTCTGTCAATGCTGCTTTTCCTCCTGTTTGAACTTGCCATTTTTTGGAAAAACTTTGTGTTCCGGTCCCCCTCTTTTAACCATAAGCATCGTGATTTTTTCAGCCATGAAGTTTCTTCAGCAATGGCAATTTGTTCTAGCTCAAGCCTTAGATTGAAGGTCCTCAGTTTCTCAGCTGGGGATTGAGCTCTATTCTCAGCAGCCTGTTCTAGTGTTTGCAGTTCCTCAAGAGCATTGTTTCTCTTTGCTTCCATTTTGCCAAAGGTCTCCCTGTTCCAAGTTGTAATATCCTTCTTCAGCTTCCTTAACTTCTGAGTTAGTATGAAATCAGGAGTGCCCACTACCGTATAAGACTGCCACCATTGTTTTACCATCTCCATAAAACCCTCTATTTGGAGCCACATATTTTCAAATTTGAAATATGATGTGGCGGGCTCCCAATCTCCACATTCTAAGAGAATTGGTTTGTGATCTGACACTGGTCTTGGAAGTGCAATTTGCTTCACATTCTTGAAAGCATCATTCAATTCCGGAGATATTAAGAACCTGAAGTCTCTCAATTCTTTCGCACCTGTCTTCTTTGGAATCAAAGCTATATATGTTGCATTGAAGCTTTTTTCAAACATCTCCTGAGAATGGAAATTGTTGAAAGCTTCCATGATGTCTTCCTTCAAAATGTTCCAACACTTGATGAAAAAACCCATTGTGTATCCATCCGGACCTGGGGCCTTGTCACTTGCACACATATTCAGACAGCTCAAAACTTCTTGTTCCTCAAAGTTACTCTGTAAAGACTCCCTCTCTGATTCAGAAATTCTTGGATTATTTTCGAAATTGACCGTTGGTCTCCACTCTTCAGGTTCAGTNTATACAGGTTTTGGTAGTACTCCAGAATTTCTTTTTTGATGACCACTTTGTCTTCAGTAAGCTCCTCCCCTATCATGAGTCTGTCAATGCTGCTTTTCCTCCTGTTTGAACTTGCCATTTTTTGGAAAAACTTTGTGTTCCGGTCCCCCTCTTTTAACCATAAGCATCGTGATTTTTTCAGCCATGAAGTTTCTTCAGCAATGGCAATTTGTTCTAGCTCAAGCCTTAGATTGAAGGTCCTCAGTTTCTCAGCTGGGGATTGAGCTCTATTCTCAGCAGCCTGTTCTAGTGTTTGCAGTTCCTCAAGAGCATTGTTTCTCTTTGCTTCCATTTTGCCAAAGGTCTCCCTGTTCCAAGTTGTAATATCCTTCTTCAGCTTCCTTAACTTCTGAGTTAGTATGAAATCAGGAGTGCCCACTACCGTATAAGACTGCCACCATTGTTTTACCATCTCCATAAAACCCTCTATTTGGAGCCACATATTTTCAAATTTGAAATATGATGTGGCGGGCTCCCAATCTCCACATTCTAAGAGAATTGGTTTGTGATCTGACACTGGTCTTGGAAGTGCAATTTGCTTCACATTCTTGAAAGCATCATTCAATTCCGGAGATATTAAGAACCTGTCTATTCTGGAGGTTTGGAAAGGGTCCACCCCTCTTGACCATGTGTATTGTGCACCATGAAGTGGGAGATCAACAAGTTCCAAATCTTGTATAAAATCTGAAAAACCATTCATAGCCCTGGATATCCTTGAGCAGTGTAATCTTTCATTGACAAATCTACATACATTAAAATCACCACCAATCACCCATTGCTCTGACCACAACCCTCTAATTGCAGCCAATTCCTGCCAAAGTTCGGCTCTTTCTGGATTGGTATGAGGTCCATATACTCCAGTGAAGACAAATTTAAAGTCTTCATGGAGATGCTCAAATCTGCAAGAGATAGAAAAGGTGCCAACTTGAACATCAACACAACTCCAGAACCTTTTGTCCCATAGAACTAATATTCCTCCACTGCTTCCACATGATTGTAGTTCAGCCCATGAACCCCATCTATTCCCCCATATTTGTCTATGTAAAGTCACATTCCAATTTTCAATCTCTGTCTCCTGTAGACAATTTATATCCGCTCCCCATTTGCGAATAAGAGATTTGATAGTGCTTCTTTTCTTTCTCCTGTTGAGACCCTGTACATTCCAACTCAAGATCTTGACTTTCATTCAGAAACTGACCTGTGATACCTGCCCCTTTCTTTTCCCTCGCTGAGTCCCCATTCTAGCTTTTTGAGTTCGGACTCCCCCTTGCTTTTGGATTTCTTTTGCGCCGGGCTTGCCAATTTTTTCACTGTGCACATATCGGAGGAAGAATGATATCCACCATCTTATTTAAAGAAGGTAGCCCATGTAACTTAGTTGGCGAAGGTTCCTATACACCGTAGTATTGTGTATAGTATTCTTTCATTTTCTCCAGTCTTCCTTGGTTTATATTGCATCTGATAAGGCATTAAAACTTATATCTATCATAATTCTTTCCAGTGCCAACACATTTGTTCTTGCTTCTTCTTGTGACTTTGACAGCTTCACTACCCAGGTCTCTGTTTAGACAGCTATAGCCCATAGGAGTACCTTACCAAAATTAAAATGCAACAGATTCATCACTTTTAGATTTCCAGTTGAACTGGATTTGCTTGATTAGTATCGTTGAATATAGTAGTTTTTCTAGCAAAGAGTTTTCTAAGCATGACTAAACTGGAGACTTGGCTGTTTGACCTTTATACTAGTCCTATCCTGGTGTCAACGTTCTGCTGATGGGAGGAGTTTTCGTAAAATATGGTTATCTTTACTTTGTAATTTACTTGGTTGTCTAAGAGGGATGAGAATCGAGCTCTGTAGCTTTCACTTCATTACATACCAACCCTTTTCATGTATGGCATGTTGTATATGTATTTTAGTTGATGTTAATTAGGATGCTGTCTTATGAGAACAGATTTATTGCTTGATTATTTTCTTGGATAGGTCGGCACTGACTAGGTTCTCTATCCTATTCGCAGGCTCCGCGCATATGACATGGAAAGAGAAAAAGGAGTTGGAGAACAAGAAAATAGTTTCGCTTGGTGGGAAGGTGAGACACAGCCTTTATGAAGAATAACTTTGGCTATAGTAATATTCTCTGCATTTTTTTTTTTGATAAATTGCTGTAATATTTTCTGCATCTGTTAATAATATTCCTGGTAATTGCGGCAGTCTCAGAAGAAACAGAGGTTACCACTAAGTGTTGCACGAGTAATGATGAAGAAACAGAAGGAAAGGGAGGAGAAATTACAAGAAGAGGTTGAAAACTCTGCTTTCTTCCAAGTTTGCTCACTCAAAGGCCCCTTAACATAAGTTGCTAACTTATTTGTCTTACAGAATTTGATACTTGGACGATTTGGGGGAAACAATGGCAGCAGTTCAAGAAAAGCAGCGGGAAGGCGCAGACCTGAGGATAGGGTTCTGAAGTCAACTGAAGGTCACTTCAGAAATGGGGTGCTTGATGTTAAGGACTTATTAAAACCTTCTGCACCGAAAGCACCGAAAGCATTCGATGCGGAGCAGTCTTTTGCTAGTAAAGGGAAGAAGAAAAAGGGTGGTAAAAAGAACAAGGGCAAGAAGAAAAAGGGTCCTGGTAAGAAGCGCCATTAAACATGGGATAAATGGCGAGACCTCCTTGTTTTCTTTATATTTTTAAGCTTTAGATTCCAGTGTAGTAGATTATATCTCTAATATGTTTAAATTTTGTTGTAGTCTCCTGAATTTTCTGTGTTCTGATGATGAGTATAGTAATCCTTAATGGATGAACACTTTTTTGGTGGAAGAGAAAGTGAACATTAACTGACATCCCTTGTATGTGTTTTATCGAGCAATACGATGTCAATTCATCTTTGGAGTAAGCGTGATTTTGCTCTAAGTGTTTTTACTTTCTTCGTCTTTGGAGCAAGCGTGATTTTGCTCCAAGTTAATCGTTGAATATTTGATTTGTTACTATTCTGCTTCTACTCTCTTGTGAGAGAATGCTGCTGTATTTAGAAGCTGGCAAATTGGTAGAAATTATGTTAGAGCAGACACAACTAGTTGAATATACTCAAAATAACGGTGAAATTTGGCGGTAATGTAGTCTTAGGGGTCGTTTGGTAGGGTGCATTAGATAAGCTAATGCATCCATTAACTTTGTGTATTAATAATACATTGTTTGGTAGGGAGCTAAGACTCGGGTTAGGACAGTAGGAGGCGACTCCGAGCATTTTCCGGTTGTTATGGGATTGCACCAAGGGTCTGTGTTCAGCCCTTTTCTATTTGCCCTGGTGATGGATGCCTTAACGCATAATATTCAAGGGGAGGTGCCATGGTGCATGCTATTTGCCGATGACATAGTCCTAATTGACGAGACAAGATGCGGCGTCAACGAGAGGCTAGATGTTTGGAGACAGACCTTTGAGTCTAAAGGTTTCAGGATGAGCAGGACGAAGACGGAATATCTCGAATGCAAATTTGGGCCAGAGTCGTCGGGCGCGGGAGCGGAAGTGAGGCTTGACTCTCAAGTCATCCCTTTTAGGGGTAGTTTCAAGTACCTTGGGTCAGTTATTCAGGGGACCGGGGAGATCGACGAGGATGTCACACACCGTATAGGGGTGGGGTGGATGAAGTGGAGGTTCGCAACGGGAGTCTTGTGTGACAAGAAAGTGCCACCGTTACTAAAAGGTAAGTTTTATAGAGCAGTGGTTAGACCGGTCATGTTGTATGGGACCGAGTGTTGGCCGGTTAAGAACTCACACATCCAGAAGATGCAAGTAGCAGAGATGATAATGTTGAGGTGGATGTGTGGGCATACAAGGATGGATAAGATTAGGAATGAAGATATTCGAGAGTAGCACGTTCAGAGGAGTACTGATGCGCCGGTGAGAAATTGTGAGCGACTGGCGGTGATGGCCACGAGGAGAGGTAGAGGGAGACCTAAGAAGTATTTGGGAGAGGTGATCAGGCGGGACATGACATGACTTAGGATTACTGAGGACATGACCCTTGACAGGGGATTGTGGAGGTCGAGCATTAAGGTTGTAGGTTAGGGGGAAGTTGGTAATATTTCTACAACGCGCTAGAGTGAGACTAGACAGTTAGGAGTTAGGCTTAAGATGCTACGGATCAGCTACTGATGCAGAACTCTATATTCTAGATATTAGTATACTTTCCTCTTTCTTGTATATCGTATATTCCTTATACTGCTGTTATTTAGGTATTTTATGTTATGTTGTGTATTGTATGTTATTTATTATGAGCCTATTGCTAGTACTAATATATCGACACTTGTTTTTGTCAATTGTTTCTTTCTTGAGCCGAGGGTCTCCTGGAAACAACCTCTCTGCCCCTCGGGGTAAGGGTAAGGTCTGCGTACGTATTACCCTCCCCAGACCTCACTTGTGGGATTATATTGGGTTGTTGTTGTAGTTGTTGTTGTTTGTAGGGTGCATTAGCTTTGTGTATTAATAATACATTGTTTGGTAGACATTTTAAACTCATGCATTACTTATGCAAACATTAGTTATACATCCTATTTGGTATTATCCCATGCATAACTAATGCATAGAAAACAATGGTATTAGCAATGCAATGGGTTTTAATGCATGCATTAGCTTAGTTAAAGACAAAATTGTCCTTCAAAATTTATGCTTGATTAAAATATGCTAGTTAGTATACTAATACAAGTTCAAAATAATCCAAATAGTGAGAAATAAAATTATATCCCTAGTAAATAAATAAATTCTTAGCATATTTTTTTTTATAAATAAATATATAATTTTATTTTACAATATAGGTAGACAAATAAAATATTTTTTAAAACCTTTTTCATATAAAAATATTTCTCAATATATGTTTCTTTTAAAAGTTAGAGTGTGGACTAATTTTGAGGGTATTTTTATAAACAAACAATTCTTCTAGAAATTGTGCAACGTTTTAATACATCAAACCAAATAATGAATAAGAAATATGTTAGCATAACTAATGCTAGCATAACTAATGCCAGTATTACTAATACGTCCTATTCAGCATTATTCTTATCCACCCTACCAAACGACCTGAGGTGTGTGCTGTTTTTCAAACTTTTGAGTTCATTACTTTTTGACAAGTACATTTTTCAACAGTTAACAATATACATGTCTTATTATATTCTGATTACTGCAGCGCCAATAATTGGCTCCAACAAAAAAAGTGCTTACGAAAAGAGTACTTTTTGCCGTCCAGAAACTTACTCTATGAATTTTCTAATTATTCACGGCGATTGGAAGCGAGTTGGATATATCTTCTGTTGTAATTTTCAAACTTCCTATCGTTCAATCATTTGGAGAAAAAGTGGAATATATTCACATACACTGTTCAACTGGTCATTAGGTCGGTGTAAGTTTAGTCTTTAAAAAAAGGAGTTGCAATAAGCTCCGGTTGTGCTTCTCTCATTTACAACGGTTGTTTTGTATCGTTTCATAATGCATCAAATAATATTATATTATATTATACTTTATCACTTTGATGTATATAATGTTTGGATAGATTGTATTATTTACCGTCGTTCATGATATCATGCATCAACAACAAACATGAAGAACAAACTCGCAATATTTATAAAAAAAAGTAATGTAATTGATGATATATTATATAAAAAGGTAAGCAACCTCCACTTTCAACCAAGAGGTTGTGAGTTCGAGTCTCCCCAAGAGCAAGGTGAGAAGTTCTTGGAGGGAAGGATGTCGTGGGTCTATTTGAAAACAGTCTCTCTACCTCAGGGTAGGGGTAAAGTCTGCGTACACACTACCCTTCCTAGACCCCACTAAGTGGGATTATACTGGGTTGTTGTTGTTGTTGTTGTTGTAGTATTATATAAAAAGGTAAGGTAAATGCTAAAATAAGACTATCTAATAATAAAAATGGGCAAGATAAGAGGAAAAAAAATAAGATAATGACGTGACAACACCAAATCGATCATTCCATAAAGTGACACTTTTGATCGTTAGGTAATGACAAAGTTAACAATATACAATAATATTTAATTACAATTAAAATAAATATTATATTTAAAGTAATAATACGATGCAATACAACCGTCAACATGTAACAACCATCCAAATAAAGCTGTTAGTACTTGTCTTTTAGAATTATAATTTTCAGTTTAAAAAGAAAAGTTTCCAAGGATATTGTTGAATAAATGTGCATAAGCTATCAAGGAAAAATGTCCAAATTTACCCATATATTTCTTACTATGGTTTAAAATTGTCTTTCATTGTATTTTTGGTTGAAAATTTTGTGAAGAGTCAAGATTAAAACAAGATTTTTGCTAAAATTAGATCCAAAGTATGACCAAATTCTTCAATTTTAAATAGTACAAAAGTAAATTTGACCATCTCTTAAATTAAAAAAAAAAGAAAGTGGTTTACAAATTGTGTGTAATGTTACAAGTTGGAATACCGCTACAGCAGCACCAATGGCAAGGTTAATCCGAAACATTTTCTTTCACTCTTCCACCATTCCGCCACCGGTATCGCCGCCGCTCAAATTCCACCACCTCCGCCGTATCCACGCCGGCAACATCTTATCTGCTTATGCTTCAGTTCACAGTAAACCTCGGAAAAACAAAGTAAAAAAGGTGGAAAAGACCAGTAATAGTAGCGTAATTAACCACAACAAGCTTTCACAAGTGAAGCGGAGGACTCGGTCGGAGAAAGAGCTAGATGAGGAGACCTTCCTGAAGCACTATGGAAATGACAACTCTGCCCCCCATGTCCCTGTCTTGCTCGGCGAAGTTTTGGATGTTTTCGCCTCCGTTACTCTCCGTTCCTTCCTTGATTGTACCCTCGGTGCCGCCGGCCATTCCTCTGCTGTTAGTACTTTCCTGCTTCTACACTTGTACTTCGTGTTAGGGATATATTATATATGCCCTAGATCCAATATCATATTTGATGATTTGAACATATTTTTGCGAAGGTTATTTGATATAAAATATATATGGCATTTGATAATCTTTTATCATAGTTATTATTAATTATTTGATTAACTTTATATGGTATTAAATTTGAGATTTGACATGGTGATCATGATAATGAGAGTCAAGTTTCTTATAATTTAATCGAAATTTGTTCTTGATCGTAGGATTATTAATTTGGACATTGGTAATTTGGTAAGATCAATATTTATGTGATCGTCTTTATTGGATAAAGATTAGTTAATTTCATTAACTAATTCGCATAGATAGATGATGCATATAAAGATATGATCATTGAACCGACTCATTGGATAATTCCTAATGGTTAGAATTACCATAAACTGTCAATAGGATATTCTCTTGAAGAATGTGGTGTAAGAATTTCCTTTGACCTGAGATCGTGGTAGTAATTGACAAGTTATTTATTGTGCTTTGATACTGGACACCTATAGCCCTAGGGCGATAGTTGAAATAATATTGGGTACGGTTAAATATTTGTAGAATTAGTGATTGATCCAAGATGGAATCTGTCAACTCTTGGTAATGAGTTTAAGCTTCATGTTGTCATGAATTATAAACGACCAAACTAAGACCATGGCCAGGGTAATTGAATGAAAGAGGAAATGCGTTTCTTAGGTCATGCAATGGTCGATTATATTTGACATGAACACATAGTTGGTTGCCTATTTGGATTTGACTGTTTAACCATATCCTAGGGTGATCCAGAGCTATAAGGATAGAAGGAATTACTACATTATTCTTCTACTGGTTCTTGAGAGTAAATTATATACCTCATTCTATCCGGTCGTTAAGGAGTGTTGCTAGTCACCACCCTTGATTAGTATATTGATGGGATCAATTTACTACCGGCTTATTATTGAACCTATGGGGTCGCACACTAACGAGTGTTCTGATCATTGCAAAAGGATTAATTACTTTATTATTTGATAATTAAATTAAGAAATTTAATTAGTCAAATAAATTTAGTTATTAGTCCAAATGAAATATTATTATATT
>MU703961.1:104439-136349 GCA_026770625.1 Nicotiana glauca
TATATTTTTCAATGGAAAACTTTTATAAAGTTAATAATGAAAAATTGTCATATTCATTCTATTTAGAATGAGATATATTTTTCAATGGAAAACTTTTATAAAGTTAGTAATGAAAGTTTGGCATATTCATTCCATTTAGAATGATATATATTTTTTAATGGAAAACTTTTATAAAGTTAATAATGAAAGTTTGTCATATTCATTCCATTTAGAATGAGATATATTTTTAAATGGATTCAACTTTTATATAAAAAGACTTAGTCTTGATTTAGAATTTGAAGACATTCCATTGTAGTAGCAAAACTCTTAATTCTTCCACATTTTTCATCTTCCATTTTTGAAGTTAAAAATAAAAGGTTTGAGAAGCCATAAAAATCAAGAGAAAAACATTCTTGACAATAATAGTTTTTGTCATGTAACATTAAGTTGAGATTTTTTATAAAAATTTCAGCACAATATTTTTTGTTCAATTTGTTCACGGGTTTTCATTGATCAAAGAGTTGATAGCAAGGATTGGTCTCGGTGTGGATACGCAGAGAGTCTTCGCACTATCGAAGAAAATTTTGAAACAAGACTCTCTTCACCAGGCAAGTCTTTGATCCGATCTTTGACAGGTAAATAAATTTTAAACACGAAAAGTTCTACCTAGGATTGTTATTATCTTCCGCTACGTGTTACGAACACATATAAGCAATCCTACACTTCGTTCTATATTTTTTTTCCTTTTTGAAACGAGAAAATTTCTTATTTGCAATCTTTTTAATTTCTAGATATTTAGCTTGTATGGTAAATAAGTAAAATTAAGTCATATCATGTTAAATATACCTCGTTACGTTCGTGTTGTTTCATGGAACATAACTTTGCAATGACTTTGTTGTTTCAATGTAAATGTACTTTGTGTTTGTGTTAACAATATAATTTGGACAATGTAACAAGCAGGTACAATTTGGTTACTTGCCTGATTTATTTTGAGGTAGTAATTCTACTATGTCAAATTTCATGTATATACAGATAATTCAGGCTCATTCCGAAATGCAAGTATATGTTGGGCTTGATGTCGATCCCATTGCATATCAAATTGCTCAATCTCAGCTTAAGGGTATCCTACATAAGGACTCTTGTGACACGGCTTCTGCCTTGAGAGTGCATACCTTTTTGAATAATTTTAAGGACATCAAGTCCTTGCTTAGTGAAGTTGCAGACGACCAGCTAGCTTGTGGTGTTGATGGGATCTTGATGGACTTGGGTATGTCATCTATGCAGGTCTGCTCTCGAATTACATCTTAGAGACCATTGCAAAATTTAAACCTTTTTTCGCCTGATAAGTGTTGTGCTTGCGAGCTCTGTTTCATAGCTTTCTGCTTCCTGTGCCTCAGCGTGTCAATCTTCTTCTTTGTGTATGAATTGGCTGTAAATGAGAAAAAAAAAAAAAACTTAATTCATATTAAGTTCTCAGAACCCTAAGAGTTACCATTCCTGGCTAAAATTGTTTTTGCATTTGATTAGAACTTGTTGAAGAGACAATTAAATAAATAAAAGTCCATTCTCTCTAACTGCTTAGCTTGTAGAGGAGATTCTTACATGCTTCAGCAGGCAGAGGTCCTCCGTACAAGTCTCACCGCCACCATTATAAAAATCAAATTTTCACATGCATGGCCAATGAAAAAATGAAGCTCGCACGTGAGAGGGGCATGTTGAAGAGACAATTAAATAAATAAAAGTGTGTTTTCTCTAATTTAGACGAGATAATTACACACTTCAACAGAACTGACTATTCATGTCATGGTTGGTTCGGTGAATAAGATTTCTTCTAGTTAACCATCTGACGAGCTCAATGTGTATAGGATATTTCTGCTCGTACTTTGTCAATTCTAGTATAGTTTATGATATAGTCCTACAGAGATTGGTTAATCTATGCTACAGACTTGTAATATTTTACTACTATTTGAGAGAATCAAATTGGTGAAAAGTTGGTTAAAATTATAAATTGCTCGAACTAAAACAAATAACTTTAGGAAGATTTATATTTAAGAATAGTTGAGAATCATTGAATTCACTTGGTAATATTATTATAATAAAATCTCAATTTTTATATATATTTCTCTAAAGAATAATTGCTTTTTGCTAATAGAATTATATTTTTCTCATTAAGAAATAACCAATTAATAACACTCCGTGAGGTTATGTAAATTAATTGAATCAAAACTAGTGATGATTAAAACGATATATTTTTCTTGCTTGAATTGTGCTATAAGGTAGTAAAACATCCGTGAGAATATTTTTCTAAAAATCAATAATCTTGCCTACAACAATTACTCCTTGAGAAATAAAACTGAGGCAAGCAAAATTAAGACCCTAAAATAATACAACAACAACAACAATAACAACGAACCCAGTAAAATCTCACCAGTGGGGTCTGGGGAGGGTAGTGTGTACGCAGACCTTACCCTTACCCCAATGGGGTAGAGAGCCTGTTTCCGAAATACCCTCGGCTCAAGAAGACAAAAAGAAAAAGGACAGTATCAGTTTCACCAACAGAGACTATGAATAATAACAGTATCATAAAGACTAGAAAATAGATGAAACGCAAAAGCGATAAGCAGTAAAAAGACCTTACACTATGAAAACGAAAGAGTATTGAGACACAACATTAACCACTAGCAGTTTAAGACAAAAATCCTATCAAACTAGCCTCACTTGGGTACGAAGTAGAATAGACTTGACTGCTTCCTAACCAACAACCCACGACCTCCAGATCCTCCTATCAAGGGCCATGTCCTCGGAAATCTGAAGCTTCGCTATGTCCCGCCTGATCACCTCTTCCCAATACTTCTTAGGTCGCCCTCTACCTCTTCTCTTGCCTTTTAAAGCCAGCCGCTCACACCTTTTTACCGGAGCATCTGGGCTCTCCTCTGCACGTGCCCGAACCATCTGAGCCTCGCTTCCCGCATCTTGTCATCAATGGGAGCCACGCGCACCTTCTCCCGAATTTCATCATTCTTAATCTTATCCATCCTAGTATGCCCGTACATCCACCTCAACATCCTCATTTCTGCTACTTTCATCTTGTGGATATGTGAGTTCTTAAAAGGCCAACACTCGGTACCATACATCATGGCAGGTCTTACCATCGCTTTAAAAAACTTTTCTTTGAGTATCGGTGACACTCTCTTGTCACATAGGACTCCAGATGCTAATTTCCACTTCATCCACCCTACCCCAATACGGTGTGTGACATCCTCGTCGATCTCCACACCCCCTAGATAACCGACCCAAGGTACTTGAAACTGCCTCTACTTAGGATGACCTGTGATTCAAGCCTCACATCTACGCCCGCTTCCCTCGGCTTGGTGCTGAACTTGCGCTCTAGGTATTCCGTCTTAGTTTGCTCAGCTTGAAACCGTTAGACTCGAGGGCCTGTCTCCAAACCTCTAGCCTCTCGTTAACACCTACTCACGTCTCATCAATCAGAACAATGTCGTCAGCGAATAACCATACACTATCGCACCTCCCCTTGGGTATGGTGTGTTAGTGCGTCCATCACATGGCAAATAGGAATTGGCTGAGTGCAGAACCTTGGTGTAACCCCATAACAACCGAAAAATGCTCTGAGTCGCCTCCCGCTGTCCTAATCCGAGTCTTAGCTCAATCATACATGTCTTTAATTGCCCTAATGTAGGCAACTGACACACCTTTTACCTCTGAGCATATCTAGAGATCCTTTCTAGGAACCATGTCATACGCTTTCTCCAGATCAATAAACACTATGTGCAGGTCCTTCTTCTTCTCTCTATACTGTTCACCAACCTCCTAATAAGGTGGATAGTTTCCGTAGTGGAACGACCCGGCATGAACCCGAACTGGTTGTCGGATATAGACACCACCCTCTTCATCCTCACATTGACCACCATCTCCCAACTTTCATGGTATGACTCAGTAATTTGATACCCTTATAGTTGTTAAAACTCTAGATATCACCTTTGTTCTTATACAACAGAACCACCGTACTCCACTTCCACTCATCCGACATCCTCTTCGTCCTAAAAATAACATTAAACAGCCCAGTCAGCCACTTCAAGCCTGCTCTTCGAACACCGCCAAAATTCAATCGGAATCTCGTCTGGCCGGGTCGCTCTGCCCCTACTCATCTTACGCATAGCTCTCACGGCCTCCTCAACCTTGATGCGCCTACAATACCCAAAGTCGTTGTGACTCTCGGAATGCTCCAATCACCTAGCACAATATCCCGATCCCCTTCTTTATTCAGAAGTTTATGAAAGTAAGTCTGCCATCTCCTCTTAATCTGGGTCTCTCCCATCAATACTCTACCGTCCTCGTCTTTGATGCACCTCACTTTGGTCTGAAGCTTATTTTTGAGACTTTTTCAAGTGATTGGTGGTGTTTTAAGGAAGCATTAAAATGAAGAAAGTAAGAGACGAGAAAAATGAGTGGCCAGAGATGGAATTGGATATTGGAAGATTCCCATAGAGTTAATTATATTTAAGGAAGTATAAAAATGCTTATTGCTAATACAATTATATTTTGCTCACTAAGAAATAACCAATTAATAACACTCCGTGAGGTTATGTAAACTAGTTGAATCAAAACTAGTGCCGATTAAACGAAATATTTTTCTTGCTTGAATTATGCTAGAAGTAGTAAAAATTTCGTGAGAATATTTTTACTATAAATCAATAATCTTGCCTACAACAATTCCTCATTGAGAATTAAAACTGAGACAAGCAAGATTACGACCCTTAAATAATAGTTTGCTAAAAATTACTTTCCCTCTGTTATTTTATTCATTAGTTATTATATATTAGTTTTTCTCTATGAGAATTATAAAATTAATATAAGGATAACTTTGAGATAAAATATGTAGATATGATAATAGATTAATTAAGAACTATCATTCCAGCACAGTATGAAATGTACATAGAAAGTTTCAAGCCGAGAATGTAATAAAACTGAGATAGTGTTATAAAGTATATCAAACTTCATCAACCATCCCAACAGAAAGAAATTACTACATTATGGAGTATGAAAAGTTAAAAAGGATTTTCAAAGACTAGAATATTTAAAAGATTAAGGAAATAATTTTTACTACAAGAAAAAGACAAAGTAGAGACCACGACTAGTTCTTGTGTCTTGCAAAAGATTGGATATATATTTTACATAATGAGCTTGTTATTTATAGGAAAAGATGGCGCTTTGTTACTTCCTAATTTGGCCAAAATGAGGTTATTTTGGCATCGGTGAGATTGCTTTGGCCAAAGTAGCTTCTTTCTTTCATTTCCCACATGTCATATTGGCAACTTGACGTCTTCTCTACTCTATGGATGAACATATTTTGACCAATATGGGATATTGGCAAAAGTGAATATCTTTCTCTCCATTTGACTTCTAGCTTTATCTTCCTTTTTCTTTTTCATATATTCTTTTTCCTGCAAGATTTGTTAAAACGATACGAGAATAAAATATAATTTATTCATATTTTATTTCAAAATCTTATTTTTTTTACATATGAAATTACATGTATAATCTATATCCATCACCATCTGTTGGAGTAATATTTGGATACTATCAGGATTCTGATTTCTGATTATATTATCATATCTTGAGTTTATTCTATATTTTATTAAGGTAAATGATGCTGAAAGAGGGTTTAGCGTGCTGAAGAATGGACCTCTTGACATGAGAATGAATCCAAAGGTAATTTATTTCCAGATTCTGTGTGAAATTTGACACTCGTTCTTATTTCTCTAGTTCCGATGCTAGTTTATGCTCAGTTCGCTAGCATTAGTTTTAGTATTATATCTTTTATTCATAGATGACTATTACTACCTAGAGTTTGACTGCATTCTTGCCGATTTTGCTGTTATTCCTACTTGTTGCAATTACCTTTTTTTTTTCGGTCATTCTCCAGCCGAGGGTCTATCGGAAACAGCCTTTTTGCCCTTCCGGGATAGGGGTAAGGCTGCGTACATCTTAACCTCTCCATACCCCACTTTTGGGAAACTACTGGTTTTTTTTTTTTTTTTTTTGTTGTTGTTGTTGTTGTTGATGCTAGTTTATGCTGCATTGCATATTCGTTCATGCTTCAAAAAAATTATATATTTACTCTTTGGAGAACTATGTTGATTTTGTGATTATATTCCTCTGGTTTAGTGGATGGTTAAATTCTACGAGATTCATGTTTGCTCTTTAGTAAACTATGCTGAATTTGAGATTGTATTCCTCTGGTTTAATGGGTGAAAATTTGTACAACAGACATACACAAAACATCATCTACAGTAGTATTTATCGTTCTTCCTTGTAATTGTACCTGTTAAGTATATCTGCTTGTAGTTGGTATAATAATTTGGTGTGGTTCTCTATGGGGAACTTGTTGGGATAATCAGTCATCGCGATCACATCCTATTTCAGTCGTCGTTGTTGACATCACTATTTGTTTGACGTCAAGATATCTATTTCAGTAGACATTTCTCCCTCCTATACTTTCTATACAGAGTTCATAGATGTGGAAAAGATGGTTCATGGATTTTTCCTTGATTAACTGACACAGGACTATGACAGGCAACTCTGAAAGCTGAAGACATATTGAATTCTTGGCCAGCTCATGAATTAGGACGAGTTCTACGAGAATATGGAGAAGAAAGCAATTGGTACTCTCTTCAAAACAGAATTGTTAAGGCTCGTCTACATGGAGGGTTACATTCTACCAGTGAGCTGGTAGACCTTATTCAGAATTCAACTTCTAGGACTAAAGGTGATTATCTCTTCCAGGTGTCCTTGTTTCTATTCATAACTTAACTTTGTCTGTGGAGTTTTATGAATTTCTTAACCATTACAAACGAGGTTTGGTGTGATAGGCACTTTTTTCATACTTAATAATCTCTGCACATGCTTGTCTATGGAAATGTGATTATACTTTGGTTCCTTGCTTAAGCAGGAAGGCAAGGTTGGATTAAGACAGCAACTAGAGTTTTTCAGGCTTTGCGAATAGCTGTTAATGATGAACTCAAGACACTGGATGATTGCATCCGTGCTTGTTTTGAGTCTCTCAGTTCTGGTGGAAGGCTTGCTGTAATTTCATTCCACAGTTTGGAGGACAGAATAGTAAAACAGGCATTTCTCAATATTATGAACAGCAGTGATGTTGCTGGAGGTGGAGTTGAAGATGAAGAAGGGAAGCGCTTGCGTGAGTTGAGGAAAATTGATCTTGATACTGTTAAAGAAGAAGCGTGGATAAAACAGGTGATACAAGGACAGAATGGAACTATCCTTACAAAGAGACCCATAACACCATCTGAAAAGGAGGAGGCATTAAATCCTCGCAGTCGGAGTGCCAAACTAAGAGTGATTGAAAAAGCTTGAAGAAAGGTGGATGTCATAGATGTAGCGTGTACCGGACCTTGAGGAGATTTTCTGCTCTCGAAGATGAGGAGCTCTACCAATTGTTTCAAAATCTAAAGTTGAGTAACCACAGCTTATTCTTGATTGGACTTATTCATCAGGCATAATTGTCCTCTCAAGGAAGTACCCATCTCTTCTGGGGACTTATAAAATTTAATGATTCAACAATTGGCTACCACATTCCAATCAGCTTATCATCAACATCTCATTTTTCCATCATTGTGTAGCAAGAAACCGTTGCCAACTGTCAGCTAAGACCGGAAATAAAGCGTGAAGGTTGCTTGATTTGCTACATTTATTCCAAAACAATCTCTCCATAGGCTACTGCTGATGCCCAAACTGCATATTTATTGTATAGGGGACTTATGACTGAGGAAAGGTGTTTTTTCTACCTAATGTAACATGTCGAGGGATTTGACTATCATTTCAAGTTCTTAAAATATAACTCCTAGTAGCTTAGTTTATCCCAAGGGTTTGAGTATTTGAAATCCATGTTGTTGATATGCAATTACATAGCATGAGGATCTTGATCTATGCTTTACTTGGTTTTACTTGAAGCAAGTGCCTCAGTGCAAGCTTTGTATATTCATAGCATGAGGATCTTGATATATTCTCACTTTAATTGGTGATTCTTAAAGTTACTTTGTTTGGTTTGATGCAAACAACTAGTATGGATTGGGCACATTTCACACTCCAAAAGATACCTCCACTGTCGTTAGTTCACTTCATTAATGATGTTAAACAGCAAAAGAATGTCATGTTTATTAGATTATAATTTTACCGTTACTTTTTATATTTCCCAGAATTTATTTATCTTTCTCCTTTCAATTTACTTACGTTTCTTTTTGGCAGAATACATAACTGCATCCTTAAACTTGGCCCTTTTTGTCACTTGGACACCTAAACATAGAGTTATTCCTATTAGGCCCTTCAACTAAACAACATTTGTGCCAATTAGACACTTTGTAGTAACATGATTGAGTGTGTGGGTATTGGAGGACGCGTGAACATGAGAAAAAAGTTGTTGATTATTATTATATTCTAATATATTATTTCAATTAAAACTAACTTTTACCCTACATTCCATTTCTCTTCTTCTTCCCGTGAATCCATCATTTTTCCTCTTAATTTTTTTAAAAAGAAAGTGTAGTTTACATGAATTTGACTATTTTCATTTAGCATGCTTGTTCTCTTTACACGACACTTGCAAGCTACACCAACTTCGACAAGGAATCTATCTATATAGAATAACAAAGGCAAAAGCATATTAGGCTGATAAGTGGAATACTTACAATTCTAACACATGTCCAATATTAGGACAACTCTCCAAAATAGTTGGAGTTTCAAATTCAAACTACAAATCAACAAAATAAAATAAAATTTTATTTTATTAGAAAACTTCCATTCCTCCAACGTTTTTTTTCCAATCCTCTCACGATTTTGTTTTTGCAGTTATTCTTATTGATACAAAAGTAGTCCCATGTTTTTGGGCTGATTGTGGATCGGTAACTGTGCAACTGCTCCCACCCACCATTTGGCAATAGCTCATAATTCTGTAATGAACCAACATTGGGTTGGTTTTCCCGTAGCCTAAAAAATATGTATAAAAAGACACAAATCCCGGCCAATTCTCAACCTCTCAACCTTCTCCTTCTCCACACACACCTCTCACAACTCTCAAAATCTTACATATTTATCAATCTCTACAGGTTTTAATCTTGTCATTCATGTGGGGTTTTTGATATTTTCTTTTTTTTTCGGTCTGATATAGCTAAGATCATTCTTTTTGTGGATTTTCTTGGTTTAGGAAGACAGATTTTTGTTGGGTGGTATTTCTGGAATTCTTTTGTTGGCTATAGGAAGATAAAGAAAGATGATAGTGGGAGCATGAATATGTGTAGCTGAAAGGAAGCTGAATGTGTTGGGACATAGCGTTCTCACAGATGTTAATGAAAACATAATTGTAACACAACCAACATGTGAAGCTTTCATTAATGGGGCATTCCTTGGTGTTCATTTCGACAAAATTGGTAGTCGCAGAGTTTTTCCTGTTGGCAAACTCCAGTATGTTCTTCTTCTTCTTCTTAGCTTTTTCCTCTGCCTGTGTTTAAGCTTTCTCTTCTTTTTCTGTTGGTTGGGACCACAGATTGAAATTTTGAATTTTTATTAATAAATCAAAGTGGTTTATTTTTTTATTTATGATGATGGCTTTTATGTTTTTAACTTTATTCACCTGTTCAAATCTAAGTATTGAGATTGTTTGGGAGTTTTATGTAAAGCTTGCATATCTTTTTTTTTTGGTTTTAAAGATTGCAACTTCTTTTAAAGGCTGCATTTTGATTACGGATTTTGAGGTTTTTTAATTTGTGAGATTTTACGAGGAAATAGTTACGTGTTGGATGCTTGCTTATGGTTTGCAGGGGATTGTAGTAGTTTTTAACTTTATTTAAGGCATCCCACCCTATCTTTAATCAAAGCATTGAGGTTGTTTGGAGTTCTAATGTAAAGCTTGCATTTTTTTAACCGTAAAGATTGCACCTCATTTTGATTTTTAGTGTTTTGAGTTTCATGTGGGTTTTTACAAGGAATTATTTTACATATTGAGTGCTTGCTTATGGTATGCGGTGGATTTTTATATTTTAATTTCATTAAGGTTTCCCCTATTTTGAATCCAAATTTTGATAGTCTTTGGAGTTATAATGTAAGATTTGCAAGTTTTGGCTGTAAAGATTGCAATTTGATTCTTGGAATTTTGAGTTGCATTTTTTGGTTTTAACTAGGAAACTATTTATGTGTTGAATGCTTGATTATGGTTTGCAGAGGATTGAGATTTATGTGTGTTTTTCGGTTCAAGTTATGGTGGATGACACAGAGGATGAGTACATCCGGACAAGACATACCATTTGAGACTTAATTTTTGATTGTGGAAGAAAATGATGGTTCAAATTTTGATCAAGATAACCATGAAAATTCAACATTATATGTTGTATTCTTGCCTATTCTGGAGGGAAATTTTAGGGTTGTTCTTCAAGGGAACTTAAACGACGAGTTAGAAATATGACTGGAAAGTGGTATGAGTATTTTGATCTTTTCTTTTTTGGGATGATCTCTATTAATGCGTTTTGGATTTTGTGGAATGGTCTTTAGCAATTCTCCATGATGTTAATGGTAATGGTCGATTGCATGAGATCCTGCTGTGCAGGATTTTGAAGGAAGCCATTTGGTTTTCGTAGCAGCTGGGCCAGACCCTTTTGATGTCATCACTAATGCAGTCAAGTATATTTTCGTCCTTTCTTCGATTGTTACTATTCTTGAAGTTTCCTTATTCAAATATCCAATCCATTGTGCTCATGTAGATTTGCATATATTTGCAGTAGTAATGTTTGGTTTTAACTTATATCTGTCAACATGTCTTTGCATTCACAAAATCCATCTGGTCGGCTTATGGCCAGAACATGGTCGTAACTGATAAAAGGGGGCTTTGCAAAAGAAATGCCTTGAGAAAAATGGATGCATAGAACTTTTGGACGAGATAGTGCTAATTTCACACTTTCTCCATAACTACAAATAATATTTTATGTGGCTCCTCCTTTTAATTTCTTTTCCATTTCCTTTTTTTTGTGCTCAGAATACAGAACCTTGCAAATATAACTACAACATTAGGCAAAATTCAAGTAACTCATGCAATGAAATTTGAAAGTTAGAGTGGTTCAAATACGAATAATCTCCGTTGGTTTTAAGCCTGAAATACCATATTGTATAGAGTTGATTTTTCAGGATACGAAGGTAACGTATTCATAATTGATTTTTTTATACTTCCTCTTCTCTACTGTTATATTTTATAAATTTTAGGCATATTTCAATTCAATGAAATTTTCCCTGTAAAACTACTTGTGTAGTACCCTTAGTTCTCTTTCTGTTTCTAACTTTACTTTCACAATTGTGTATGAATTTTCAAAAATCCTCACATACATGAAACTATCTATATGAAATGATTATATGGAGTATCCTTATTTCTATTTATGCGGAGTATCTTCTTTTGAGGTAACATATTTATAATTAATTTTTTTATACTTCCTCTTCTCTGCTGTTATAATTCATAATATTTTCACAATTTTTAATTCAATGAAACTTTCCATGTAAAACTACTTATATAGTACCTTAGTTCTCTTTCCGTTTTTAACGTTACTTTCACAATTGTGTATGAATTTCCAAAAATCCTCAAATACATGAAACAATTATGTGGAGTATCCTTATTTCTATTTATGTGTAGTATCTTCGTTTGAATTTACTACTTTTGTTGTTGAGGTTGATGAACCAACTAGGAAAATAATTGCTGAGATGATTCCTAAAATATTTTGTAGGATCAGTTTTTTTCCATATAGGAAGAGATGGACGAGGTGTTTGACATGATAAAATATTATCGGATTCAATGATGATTTAGTGATTGACGCATGTGAGTTCCCTTCTCTTGACGAGAAAAGAGCAAGATATTCCTCAAATTGGATGAGATATTAAGAAGACTTTGGTTATTGAAATGTTTACGTAGCACTAATCATTTAATATTTAGACTATACTCCTATTGATTGACAATATAGACTTTAGGTAAAATGTGAGTTGTCATAAAAAGTAAATGTATTCGTTTTGAAAAAAATGTAAATAGCAAAAACTAAATAAAAATATAATCCAACTTATCTCTTTAGTATTGTTATTTTTATTTTTGCGTTAAACCATTGATTAAAGGTACAATATTTTTGTTGATTATTACTTGATTTCTTAAGAAAAATGTAATGTCCTATTCTGGTTTGAGTATATCTAGAGGGATAATTTTTTCAGGCCATTTTTTAGCCATCGCATTTGCTATTGCACAGGTTCTATTTGCTACGCGTGGGCCTACTTTGAAAGATGGGAAGTGATCAAGATTAAAGTCATTATGTGGTTTCTGTTGGAGCTACTTAAAATAGAAGTTTCTGCAAGTTGGTGCACGCAGATTAACCTTCGTTTGTGACTGGAGTTGGAATAAGATTTGAACCAAATGTAATGTCCTTTTTGTTTGTACTTGAGTAAAAAATTTATGCATTTTCATGTGGACTAATCCTTTTAAAGCGAAGTATTGATATATCATTTCTCAAGTATGTTGTAACACCTCTTGGGGATTGGGGGTCCTTAGCAACAAATTTATAGAGACATCCCGATAGAATTCACCTATTTGTCTTCTGGTTTAATTTCTTTTTAATGCGATCGATAAATTTAGTCTGCAATATACATCTATTTCTAATATCTCTCTCTGCTATTTTTTGTTTGAAACGATCCGCGCATCGCGCGGGTAGGTATACTAGTAGAGAGAATAGCATGATATTTCAGTGAAATCGAAATAAGAAGAAGTGAGATGAAGTTAAACGGAGAAAATTTTCAGCGGGCTTTTTAGGGCACTAAGTCGCCAGAGCCGGCGGTCAAGTTTTCCATTTTGTAAATGAGTTTCAATTTGTTTTGGAGGTTAATTCTATAAGGTAAAATATTTTAAGGTGTTAGAGGCAATTGTAGTACACGCATTTAATTTTTATAAATTTTTTTTTTCAGATGGTCTACAAAGTGTCTAATTGACACAAATGTGGTTTAGTTGAAGGGCCTGATAGGAACAACTCTATGTTTAAGGGTTCAAGTGACAAAAAAGGCCAAGTTTAAGGATCCAATTATGTATTCTGCCTTTTTTTTTTTTTTGACCAATTTCAGAAATAATGCAAATCTACATTTCGCTTTTAAACGTTAACTTTTCATAATTATAGAATAGCTAATACTAGAGGTCGCTTGGTAACGATGGATGAACTAATATAATATTTGGATAAAAATCTAGCATCGCACTTATCCTTTGTTTGGTCACATACATAGCTCCCAAGATTAAAAAGTGAAATGGTAATTCCGTAATAAGTTATTCGGATAAAACATTAAAATTGGCAATCTCAAGATTAATGCAATATAATGTACCAAGCAGTCAAAATAAAATAATCCCAGCATAATTGATCCCAATATAATTAATCAAAGCATAATAAGTCTCAACATAACTTGTTTTCAAACCAAACGGCCCCTAATTATACTAGTAACCAAGGTGTTTCCCCTAATTATACTAGTAACCAAGGTGTTTCCTTTTAAAAAAAAAAAAAAAAAAAAAATCTTAAAGCAGCAATACATTGATATATAGACTACTTTTTTATTTATCATAAAGTAGCCAAGGTATTCCCTTGAAGAAACTTGTAAAATAGACAATTTCGATGTGGGGGAAATGTTTTGTTTTTCCAATATTTGGATATATCTGCTTCCAAATTTCAATACTAAAAAATTTCTTTCCTCTTTTTATTCGAAAAAAATTCAATATTAATAATATTGTTAAAATGTTCACGAAACAACAAAAATTTCCCACTTTCTGTAAAATTTATATTGCTGTTGTAAACATAATAATAATGTCTATAAAAAAAACTACCGTGTGTATTTTTCGGTAGCGTTTAAACTAGTAGTTTATTTATAGTTTTAGAATTGTTGGGTTTTCCCGAGTTGAGACAGAGTCTAAATAGGATTCTTTTTAAGGAAAAAAGAAGACAACCAACATAAGAACTAGTTCTTCTCCATTCCTTCTTCTTTCAGGTTTCGGCTCAGGTATCTAATTTGTTCAGGTTTATAATTCCTCATACCCCAAAAGGGGTCCGCATGCCCTATAAAACAGAGCCATCCTTCTTCGTTTCAATATTGACTTCACTTATTTTCATTAGTAATTTGTTCTTCTGCTTACTTGACGTAAACATAATTGCTACACGATGCTGACGGTAGATGATTTTTTGGACATGGAATTTAAGCCCAACATGAGTCGAATGGATTATTTGTTGGCTGTTGCTGAAGTTGCTCAGTTAAAATCCATGTATGAAGAAGAAGACAACGTAGTTGCTGAACAAGATAAAGACTACTGCATCAAGAAAGAAGAAAAAATCATTCACAATATTCAGTCCATAGTATCATCTTTCCCAGTTAATAATCAAGATAATCGTGCTCTTGATATTGACATCCCAAAGGGGAGAAGATCACTGCAAAACGTACGCCCAAGAAAAGTTACTGAACAATTTATCTCTTGTGAAGAATTGATGATCAAGAAAGCTGTGGAAAATTCAAAAGAAAAAGAAATCACAGTAGTAAAAGCTGGTGATGGGGAAAATAGAGTGATTAAAATCAATTGGGCAATGGGAAAATCAAGAGCAGAAAAAGCAGACTACGACCCACTTGGTTTAAGCAATGAAGAATATTTCAAACCAGAAAAGCAAGAAAAGGATAATATAGAAGAGGCTAAAAGGGAAAAGAAGAAGGTGAAAAGGAACATTATTGTTAGGGTTGCACCCATTATTAACGACGAACCAAGAGAATTACCTATAGAATTCAAGAATAAAATTACAGAGATTGGAGGTTCAGTTGAGTCAGCAATATTAGTCATCGAAAAGAGTTTGTTTGAGACAGATATTAAACCGGGAGAGGGCAGACTTTCAATCCCACAAAGGCAAATGAGTAATGAGTTTCTTAAACCAGAGGAAGATGCATATTTGAATACTCGGAATGGGAATAATGTGTCTGAGAAGAAAGTGATGTTGATTGAGCCTTGTCTTGAAACATGTGATATTAATCTGAGAAAGTGGAATATGAACAAAAGTAATGGAAAAACAAGTTCAAGTTATGTGTTGACTACATATTGGAATGCTGTGACCAAAAGGAATGCTTTGAATATTGGTAATTTGGTGCAATTGTGGGCATTTAGAAAGGGATCAGAGTTATGTTTTGCGCTGGTCAAACTCTAAGACTCAAGTTAAGTAGGTAGTAATACTTTTTATCAGTTTATAATGTTAGCACATTCAGATTCATTCTATTAGAAAAAAAAAAAGTTCATCTTTTACTTTGGAAAATATATTTACATGTTTAATGTTTATGTGTTTGAAGGAATTCTTTATCTATGTTTTTATTTCTTTCTTTTGATCCTGTTCCAAGAGATGAGTTCACTTTTCTGAATATATAGGTTTACACATTCTAATATAATCTATTTATTCTTAATTAGAGGTCTTGAGTTTGAGTCATAAAAATAAAAAATTTTGGTAGAAGTCTAGTTCGATACAAATCCAAATTAATTGTTGTCCTACTACGTGTAACAACATCGGGTGATAACCCTCAAAAAATTAGTTATTCTATTATTTTTAAAATTTTATGTCAAATGTTATGAGCAAAGAGGGCTAAGGATTAGTAAGAAAGAGGCTATAATAAATAGTTGAAAACTATGAAATACCCAAAAGAATAATTGCATTATTTCTCAAGTTATTGTTTGCCTTATAAAAAATAGCATTTTTGGTCCCTAAATTAATGCTTTATTCGCATTTTTGGTCCCTGAATTAGTGCTTTTTATATCGACTTTGATCCTTGTGTTAATCAGCTAAAAGCATATTAACCTTCAATTAATTCATGTGTGATTTTAGTCCCTGTAACGAACTTGTGTTAAAAAGTTAACAGAACAATATTTAAAAGACAGAAAATAAAAAAATAACATGAAAAAGCAGAGGAAATTGAAAGGAATTTTCAGTAGGATAGATTTCAACCAAAAAACCATGTCTAGAGTCATAGCACTCTCGAAAAAAGAAATTACATAATGATAATTATAAGTTTTCTGCTAAGGATGCCAAAGAAGGAAAAATAGAAAAAGAAAAAAAAGGAATTATTTTAGGGAAAATGAAAAATAAAATCTCTTTCTTGACACCAAAGACAATTGTATTACTAGTAAGTAGAAACAGCTGCAAACTCTACTACCACATTAATGACAATCACGAAAATTTAGGGAAAAGAAAAAGAAGTAAACTTGAGAGAATAAAGGTTTATATGGCCGATTATTAATAGGAATCAAATAGATTTACTTCAAGATGAACACAGATGAATAAATAAATAAATAAATAAATAAAACATTATGCTCCATTGTCTAATCTCCAAAATTATGCGCGATGATCCCCTAATAAATACGGCCAAATTTTGCATGGTTAATACTAAAAGAAAGAAAAAGTGAAATGTACATATATACTTATAAAAGGAAAATAGTATACCTACCTTAATTTTTTATAATATAGCGAAACAATTTTTATAGTAGTAGTTTGATTTCTATTTCTAAAAGTTAGCACAATTATTTTCTTGGAGAACAAGGTTTCCTTTTCCTTAAATACAGAATAATTAATTTTATTATAACTGTGTCGCTATATTTATACAAAATTCTTTCCTAAAAGCTAGCACCCTTCAGCTTTTCGATTATTTTAAATTTTATAACATGGGTGGACCTTTTATTTTTAATCTTTTATTCGAATAGAAAGGATCTGAAATTTTTAATGGTAAATCTCTAGTAGTCAGCGGTATATTTAGAAAATCAAATGTCCTAAAATAAATTAGCATTTACAGAATTTGGTGGTATTTCTGGGTAGAATTAAACTTCTTCTTTAAGGGAAGATCAAAAACTTTTTTACTAAAAGTTCTTGCATTTTTCTCTCACTCAAATATTCTGTAGAAATGACACCCAAGGCCAAGGTAGCCGTTTGAGCAACCCTATTTAAAACATACCTAATTTTTAAAAACTAAATTACCCCTGATTTACGACTAGGAGCAAATTTACCATCCGTTAATAGTTGGGCATCTTATAACTTGTCGTGTTGTAGCATAATTACCTTTATCCCAAACATCTAGCCATTATACTTAATTAAACTTATATTTATCACATTTTTTTTGCCACAGTGAATTTAATAATCTAATTTTACCAGCATCCCCCCTCCCCTCCTCCCACACCCACACACATTTACTTACCCATTATTCACCCATCCCCTCGTTTATTTCTCACCAGCAAATTAAAAGCCCCTTCTTATTTTTTCCAATTTCGCCAGCTACGCTTTCGAAGGGACTCCGACGAAATCTCCACGAGTTTTCTATGAGAGATTCACTTATTTCACGAAGGTTAGTAGCTTTTATACTAATCGGTTGCACTTTGAAAATATTTTTATCTAAGTGGGTCCTTTTTTATCTGTTGTAAAAGATATATTAATCTTTCGAATTTTTCTAAAATTATCCGTTAAAAATGATAGTTTAGTGTGTAAAGGTATGTCTTTTTATAATTTTGTCGTATTCTTGGTGCTCCTTTTTGGTATGCTAATTTTATAATTTTTTCATTCAATTACTTTGTTCCTTTTTCATAACTGAAGTGGTACATGTGTGTTTATGTGTTTCTTCTTTTGCATGTGACTACTTCCAAGGTGATGCAGTTGGAATTTTGGCCCGCTTGCGAAGATAGTACATGAGGCTTTAGAAGGTGTTCGTAGCCGTTATATTTAGTTATTAACGGGTTCTTTAGAAGTTATAAGAATGGATAGTTTAGTCCCTCTATAGTTCCTTTATTAAGTTCTATTAATTATAATTAGGCCCATAGAATTATTAAGATTAAATAGTTTAGGTCCATGTCAGAATTAGTTATGGGATTTTGTCTTCTAGTGTGTGGTGTCATCTATATGTAATGGCAGTGCCATCATTAGAGAATCAATATTGGAAAAGCTTGTTTTTACTTTTTGCCCTAGCTTCTTCTATTTCATTTTCGTTCCTTTTTCACTGTTATATTGCCGCCTCCATCAGCAGTATCAGAGCAGCTCCTTGGCTCTGTGGAAATTATGGCAGGGGAAACGAGTGAGTTCAGAGAAATGGTACACAAAATGGCTGCTGATATATCGATCTTTACAGCTCGCCAGGATCAATAATTTAGGAGGCAGTGAATGAATTGTGGGAGGTGCTCAATGAGGTTAGACACCATGGTAGAAGACCAGAACGGGAAAACGAGCCAGAGTCGAAGGGAGGTGAGCTATATTCTCCTAGTGACTTCCCTCTTAGCTTAGGAGAAATGGCAACACCTACTTCTTTAGGAGGTAATGGCTCATCTTTGTCATACACCTCACTTGTGAGTGGAGTCCAAACTTCAAGTGTTGTAACCTGATCACGCTCAACTGTGTCTATTAAAAGACTAAGCGGGCGTTGTAAATATAATCTGGTGTATTATGCCCAGAGTCGAATCCCACAGGGAATTAACGTATCAATCACTATCTTTAGATCTACTAAACTCTTTAGAACCAATTTCCCCAAACGTTTGAATCACAGTTGATGGTGTATTTAATAACTAAAATTGCAAGGAAATAAACAGCTGTAAACTATGGATGCTAAGGTTGTAAACAATAATGAGAAAACGCTAAGGTAATGATTTCCCCTATTGATGGATTTCCTTCTGTTTATGCTTCATACAAATTTACCAACACATCTCTATCAATCATGAACGCTCTTCTTACCGTAAATCTCTCCCGAGTAATCACAGTAATTTACTACTTGCACTCTCCCGAGATACACTAGCTTGCTTTAATTAATACAATTCACTTTAGATTACACCCAAAGCTTCGTTATCCCTAATCCCGCCTTTAAACCCTCGGTTATTGATCCCTCATATACTTTGGGGGTGGTGTTGTTCAACAATTACCTAAATATGCACTCTCTCCCGAGTTATGCACACTAAATAGGCACAGCTAACTGAGGATCCTGTCAATTAACTACAACAAATACATAGTTGAACAAATAGAGATTGAAACTAGCAATTTGTATTCACATAAACAAGAAGTTCATCCCCCAATAGGTTCCATCAAGACCTTAGACAAAAGATTTAGCTACTCATAACTATGGGTAAACAAACTAAAACAATATTCATCATAAAACTTGCAAGAAAAATCAAAGAAAAGAAGAAAGATATTTTTGGTGATCTCTCACATAATGAAGAACGAGCGACTGTACAAGCTAACACACGGCTGGGCTCAGAAACATCCAACCTCGCGAATTGATTGGCTAAAGCATGAATATCCAAAGCAAGCGGTCTCTCACCGACTGAAATATATGCAAGGTTGCCCATACTGATTGACTTTCTACTTAAAGCATCGACCACTACATTGGCCTTCCCCAAATGATATAAGATGGTGATATCATAGTCTTTCAGTAGCTCTAACCACCTTCTCTGCCTCAAATTTAGCTCCTTCTGCTTGAACAAGTACTGCAGACTCTTGTGATCCGTGAACACCTCACATGACATGCCATATAAGTAGTACCTCCAAATCTTCAGCACGTGAACAATGGCTGCTTGCTCCAAATCATGAACTGGTTAATTCTTCTCGTGAATCTTCAACTGACGTGAAACATATACAATGACCTTCCTATCCTGCATGAACACCGCTCCAAGTCCAATACGAGATGCGTCAGAATAAACTTTATATGGCCCTGAACCTATAGGCAATATCAATACCAACGCTGTAGTCAAAGCTGTCTTGAGCTTCTGAAAGCTCGACCTACACTCGTTTGACCACCTAAACTGGGAACCCTTCTGGGTCAACCTGGTCATTGAGGCTGCAATAGATGAAAACCCCTCCATAAACCGACGGTAATAGCCCACCAAACCTAAGAAACTCCAGATCTCTGTAGCTGATACGGGTCTAGGCCAGTCCTTGACTACCTCTATCTTCTTTAGATACACCTGAATACCCTCTTCTGATACAATGTGACCCAAGAAAGCAACTGATCCCAACTAAAACTCACATTTCAAAACTTAGCATACAACTGACTATCTCTCAAAGTCTGAAGAACAACTCTCAGATGCTGCTCATGTTCCTCCCTGCTGTAGTAATAGATCAAAATATCATCAATGAAGACTATCACAAAGGAATCCAAGTAAGGAATGAACACTCAGTTTATCAAATCTATAAAAGTTGCTGCGGAATTTGTCAACCCGAATGAAATCACTAAGAACTCATAATGCCCGTACCGAGTGCGGAAAGCTATCTTAGGGACATCAGATGCCCTAATCCTCAACTAATGGTAGCTAGATCTCAAGTCAATCTTCGAAAACACTTTGGCACCCTGAAGCTGATCAAACAAATCATCAATCCTCAGCAATAGATACTTGTTCTTGATTGTCACCTTGTTCAACTACTGATAATCTATACATATCCTCATCGATCCATCCTTCTTCTAAACAAACAACACCGGCGCACCCCAAGGCGAGACACTAGGTCTAATAAAGCCTTTATCAAGCAGGTCTTGTAATTGTTCTTTCAATTCTTTCAACTCTAGTGGGGCCATACGATATGACGGAAGAGAAATGGGCTGAGTGCCTAAAGCCAGATCAATGGAAAAGTCAATATCCCTATCGGGTGGCATACCCGGCAGTTGTGAAGTAAATATCTCAGGAAACTCATGAACAATAGGCATAGAATCCATAGAAGGAACCTCGGCACTAGAATCACGAACATACGCCAAATAGGCCAAACATCCCTTATCAACCATACACCGAGCCTTCATATATGAGATAACCCTACATGTGGAATGGCCAGGAGTCCCTCTATAATCTAAACGAGGTAAACTCAACAAGGCTAAGGCCACAGTTTTGGCATGACATTCCAAGATAGCATGGTAAGGTGATAACCAGTCCATCCCCAATATGACATCAAAATCAACCATATCCAAAAGTAACAGATCTACTCTAGTATTTAGATCCCCAATCACAACTATACATGAACGATCGACACGATCTACCGTAATAGAATCACCCACTGGTGTAGACACATATACATGAGCACTCAAGGAATCATTAGGCATGACCAAATACGGTGCAAATTAAGATGACACATATGAGTATGTAGATCCTGGATCAAATAGAACTGAAGCATCTCTACTACAAACCAGAACAATACCTATTATAACTGCATTGGAGGTCTTAGCCTCAGGCCTGGCTAGAAGAGCATAACATCGGGGATGGGCCCCACCACTCTGAACTACATCTCTAGGACGACTTCCTACTGGCTAGCCTCTACCTCTAGTGGCCCGACCTCTACCTCTAATACCTCTACCTAGCACCTCTACTTCCACCTCTAGCTGGCTGATCGGGCAGTGGAACACTCAGTGCCTGAACCATGGCATGGGAACCCTGATGTTGAGAGATGCTCGGTGCTCGAGGGCAAAATCTAGCAATATGTCTCGTGTCGCCACAAGTATAACAAGCCCTCGGCTGCTGGGACTGACGACCCTGAAAACTCTAGAGCAGAGGTGCACTGATGGGACCTGACGATGCACTGTAGTGCAGCTGATCAGAATACTGCATATGAGAACCACGGCCACCTGGAGCACCATGAGAAGCCTGTAGTACTAAATGAAATGGCCTGGAAGGATGTCCCCTACCAAAAGGATCCCTCCCTCCAGTCGAGGCACCACTGAATCTGCCCGAATGACGAGGCCTCTTATCAGACCCCTGACCACTCCCTTGTGATAGAACCATCTCAATTCTCCTAGCTATATTGGCCGCATCCTGAAAAGAAATCTCGCTCCCTATCCCCTTAGCCATCTGCAATCGAATAGGATGAACGAGTACCTCAATGAACTTCCTCACCCGCTCTCTCTCAGTGGGAAGTATAAAAAGAGCATGACGGGCCAAGTTAATAAATCTGGTCTCGTATTGAGGGACAATCATAGAACCATACTGCAGACACTCAAACTGCCTTCGATAGTTCTCCCTCTGAGTGATAGGAAGAAACTTCTCTAGAAATAGTTGAGAGAACTGATCCCAAGTCAAAGCCGGTGACCCAGCTAGTCTAGCCAAACAATAATCCCTCCACCAAGTCTTGGCAGATCCAGACAGACGAAAAGCAGCAAAGTCGACCCCATTGGTCTCTACTATCCCCATGTTCCATAGAACCTTATGACAGTTGTCCAAATAATCCTATGGATCCTCAGAGAATGTACAACCAAAAGTAGTAGTGAAGAGCTTGGCAAACCTGTTCAATCTCCACAAGACATCAACAGAGATAGTTGGCCCCTCACCGGTCTTTGCCATAACACCTGGCTGAACTACCCCAACTGGTTGAGCTACTGGAGTCTGAAACTGGGGAGCCATCTGCTCTGGAGTGTGAGTAGCAGGAGTTTGGGCTCCTTGTCTAGCCTGAGAGATGGCAGGTGCTACAGGAAGCAAGCCTACCTGGGCGACACTCTCCATAAGACCCACTAGACGGACCAGAGTATCCTAAAGTACCGGGGTGGTGATGAACCCCTCAGGGACCTAAGCTGGTCCTGCGGGAAGTGTCTGGGCTGGAACCTTATCGTCAAACTTAACTTGAGGCTACGCCGCTGCTGTCACACCCCAAAACCATGGAACATGACCATTGCTCAATCGAGTAAACCCGGCTAAGCAAGCCTGCTAGATTTCATTCTACCCAATCTAGTTCATGAACAAAGAGGGAATGTTATCCCGTTTAATCAAAACACTAAGCGATCTTCCACTAGCGACTTTCATTTTATTTTTGTTAATTACTTCATTCATAGTTTTTAAAAATATTACAAGTTTACAAGTTTAATGAAAAACATGTTTATCAAATACCAACACTCTAGCCTCGACTTAGTCTATGGAGCCTCTAAATATAATAGAAGAGAAATAGGGCTGTGCCGGCAACAAGACTCCAACTGTACCTCAAAACGTGATGAGAAAATGAACAAAAGATATATGACATGACCCCGGGATGGAGTGGGGCTCACCAAGTCTGCTGGGAAGAGAATACCACTATTACTGACCGATGCCGCTCGCTGTGGAACCACCTGTATCATAAAATGATACAGTGTTCCCGGTAAAAGAGACGTTAGCACCGTCGAATAGCACTAGTATGTAAGGCTAAAAGTCCTCTTTCAAAATAGAATGCCCATATAAGCAGAGACAACACATAGAAACACCAAGTTACAATCAAGAATATCCAAATAACCAGTTGAAATATAATGATTTTTAAAGTAAGAAAATAGTATATGTATATATTTGGTTGGGAGATCACTAGCATCGATATTACACCGTCTTTGTTAGCACGGAGTCCGATCACGCCCGATCGGTCCCCACGGACGATGTCGTTTGACATTGTGATGCAAAAGAAAGTTGTCACAAGAGTAGTACCACTATGTGTTCAACATGGAGTCTGATCTCCACCTGATAAGCTAGGCTGCCTTCCCACATATGCTGTGTGGGTTGGTTTTTTGTTTTCCAATTCACAGGTATTAGTTTCATCCCACTTTGGGGAAATAGTCACAATTTCACCAATATTTCAATTTCATCCCAAATCACACTCCACTCCTATACCGACACGTGTAGCTTCAGGTGTGGGCCTTATGACCCATCCTTCCTCGGTCTAGCTAATGATACTCCCAAAAATATTTTTGATTCGAATTAATATTGCACACATTGTAGTATAAATATGAGTATACAAATATAACATAAATACAACCATGCTTACCTCAATACTTTTCACACTTTATAGTTCTTATTAGTGTTCTCAATCTCTCGATGCCAATATCACTTTGGACCTTTGGGCCTTTCACAAGGTTCATCTTTTTTATGGCACGAAGTTCATATTTGATTTTCCACTTTTTCATCTCCTTTATTTCGAAGGAACGCCAACCAATATCAATGTACCAAATATTCCGATGATCATATATTTTTGAGTTAAATAGCAGTAGAATCATTAAAAACATAGGATTCTTGCAAAAGAGGGACATGCCAACCAATAATTAAGATACACATTGAAGATATAAGCAACAATCACCTCAATTACCCTTGAATTACACCTTTTTCCAACATGAGAAAAACACAATTTTTACCACAGGAATGTGCAAGAACTTGCATTACATTGAATGTATTTATAAGGCAAAACATTATCTACAACAACTACTTAGAGGCATAATTCGGGTACAAGACCTTTAGGCCGTTCTATTTTTTTTGAAGTTAGTTCATAACGATTGGGTCAAGGCTTATTTCATAATTGTTCACATTTTCTAATTCGATTCATTTCTATACAACTTTACAGGTTATCAACAAGTAAACATGTTCAATCAAGGCATTTAGTACACATAGAGCACCTAGGAACATTAAACAAATCGATTTCTTATCACCCAATTAATATACTAATCTTCAATTAAAAAGTGACTCAAGGCTATACCATTTTGATAGACAAATCACACTTAAACTTACAAAGACAATATGGAATCCACTTCCGAGAGAGAAAGTTTAGCCTACATACCTCGATTGAGCTTTGCTTAAGTCCTACTATACTCCGAGACTCTTAGCAACATCAATCTTTCAGGAACATGAAAAATTGAACCACAAATTAGAGGGTGATAATAGTTCTAGCTCACTTGAGCATATTCTTAAACACTAAGTGCGCATTATGCTTTTAAAACCATTTTGTGAAAGATCCTACCATCCCTTATCCCATCCTTAGCTCAAGACCTCACCAAATACATTAAGAACTTATACATGCAAGATATCCACTCCCATCCCCATGGATTATCCTTCTATTGGTCTATCTTAGTTATATATAGTAATTAAGAGCTTGGGTTACAGAACCTTACCTCTTAGGAAGAAGACCTAGGTGCCTTTCTTGACAAATCTTCAAGGTCTAAGCAAGATCGTAAGAGAAGTGTTGATGAAGAAACCCTTCTACCTCTAGGGCCCACTCTCTCTCTCTCTCTCTCTCTCTCTCTCTCTCTCTCTCTCTCTCTCTCTCTCTCTCTCTCTAAATACATCAAAATAGGCCAAAAATGAAGGGCAGGATATAATATATCGACATGGGATCGGGTAAGAAAATTAGAAATTTAGAGCCCCGGAACATATCTGCAATCGCATAATTGACATGTAGCCCGCAAAAGGGACCGCGAAATGGCTCCCAAAACATAACCAAATTACCCAGGTATACGACAAGAATGCGGTCCGCATACCTGTTCTGCAGTCACATAATGCACCGCAGAACTGCCCTTCATAAAAATGTCAAGGAGATTATGCGATGACTATGCGATCGCATAAGTGGCCGCATAGTTGACCTCAAAATTGACCAACACACTGCTTCACTCTATGGCGACTATGCGGTTTGCATAGCTATTATGCGACCATATAATGGACCGCAATAACGTGCTCTACTGAGAAACATTTTTCCTTAACTTTTTAATACACAGATCAATCAAAAGGGTCCGGACCGCGGCTCGCAAGCTCGCCACAAAGAATTTTTACGAATATCTAACACATATTCCTAATTGTCACTACGAGATCTCAGGTTTTTGAGAAAAATTTTCACGGGGCCTTACAACTGCTCGAGCTTTGGGCTGAGCTTTGTCTCTACCTCAGGCCCTAGCACGACCTCAGCCTTTACCTCTCGCAGGAGCTACTACTAGGGGCTTGGGCTGCTGGTCAACTGATGAAGCGATACATGTTCTCACCATCTACGAAAGAACAGAGTGGAAGTTCAATTAGCATTGAGAAACCAAGTCGCACGATAGGAAATAATAGATGTGAAGTTTTTCCTAACTCTGTAGCCTCTGGGGGATAAACATAGACGTCTTCATACCGATCCCTCAGACTCTACTAAGCTTGTCCATAAATTGTGAGACCTAAGCAATCTAGAGCTCTGATACCAACTTGTCAAGATCTATATTTCCCACCCTCGGGAGTCGTGATGGTACCTACTCGTGAAAGCTAGGCAAGCCAAATATTACATATTTTATTACCCTTTTTCCCTAACCTTTTAACAATTTCAATTAACAGGCGATCAAAAATGGAATAACATTAATAATAAAAGAAATGCGGAAGACAAAATTCTGATAATATAACTAAATACTAGTACAAATCCAATATACAACTCTACCTAGAACTGGTGTCATAATGTCACAAACCATCTACGAATACTTCAAACAGTTGTTTGAATGGAAAAAATACAAGTCTGTATCTGACATGCATAAAAATAGAATAGAAAGATAGAAGGGGACACCAAGGCCCGCAGACACCTGCAAGGACTACCTCGGGTCTCCGATGGACTGAAGGCAGTAACCTCACTGTGGTCTAAAAGCTCTAGCCCCGGGATTTGCACATAGTGCAAAGTGTAGTATCAGCACAACTAGGAGTTCTCTGTTCTCTTATTAGAGAAGTTCGTGCCGTAGTACCGTAGAGATCAGCTGCACAGACAGTTTGAGCAATTATGTCAAGATGGCATATTTGTGATGCAGTACAAGATGAGGTTTTTTGAGTTGGCTCGTCACGATGTTTGTTTGGTTCCCACTGATATAGAGAGGATTAAAAGGTTCATTGATGGCCTAACATACTAGTTGCGATTTCTTATGACTCAGGAGAGGGTATCTGATGCTACTTTTGATGAGGTGGTCGACATTACTCGATAGATAGAGATGGTCCGCAGTAAGGAGCAGGGTGAGAGGGATGCCAAGAGGCCTCATGGTGGACCGGGTGGTTTCGGTGGTGTTCTTTGTGGGGTTATCCCTATAGGCATACTCAGACGACTCTTCAAGTTCATCGTAGTGCATCATCCGGCTATGGTTCATATGTTGTCATCAGGGTCAGTCATCTCTCAGTGCCCTTCCAGCTCAGAGTTCATCTCGTGCTCCAAATGTTCAGGGCTCATCTATGCCAGGTCGTTCCACTAGTTATTCCGGTGCTTGGGGCTCCCTTCATTCTCCACCACCAGTGCCAGGGAGTTGCTTTGAGTGTAAGGAGTTTGGGCACTTGTGGAGGTAGTGTCCTCATCGTTCGGGAGGTTCGGTGTAGCATAGGAGCATGCTAAAGCTTCAGAACCAGTTAATTTGCCACCCGCCCAATAAGCTCGGGTTAGGACTAGTTAGCTAGAGGTCTCCCTAGAGGGGAAGGGCGATCAGGTGGTGGTCAGGTCTGATTCTATGCTATTACTGCCAAACCAGATGTTGTTGCTTTACAGTGATCATAGGTATTGTCTAAGTTTTCCGTAGAGATGCCTCTGTACTATTTGACCCTCGTACCACTTATTTATATGTATCATCGTATATTTCTTATTGTCAAGATATGCCTCGTGAGTCCTTAGTTTCATATGTTCATGTATCTACATCAGTGGGCGATACCATTATTGTGGACCGCATATAGTGGTCGTGTGTAGTGACTATTAAAGGTTTGGGGACTAGAGTTTATTTCTTGTTATTTAGTATGGTTGATTTCAATGCGATCTTGGGTATGGATTGGTTGTCTTCATGTCATGATGTTCTATATTGTCACGCTAATATTGTGACGTTGGCAATGCCGGGATTGCCAAGGATTGAGTAGCGATCTTTTCTAGACTATATTCCCAGCAAAGTGATTTCATATTTGAAGGCCCAGCGGATGATTGCGAAGGGTTGTCTATCTTATCTAGCCTTTACGAGTGATGTTGGTGCTGATACTCCTACTATTAATTCTGTTTCGGTGGTGCTGGAGTTTTCAGATGTGTTTCTTGTAGACCTGCCAGACATGCCGTCGGACAGGGATATTGATTTTGGTATTGTCTTGGTGTCGTGCACTCATCCTATTTCTATTCCACTGTATCGTATGGCACCAGCTGAGTTGAAGGAATAGAAGAAGCAACTTCAGGAACTCCTTGATAAGGGATTTATTAGGCCTAGTATGTTACGTTGGGGTGCACCAGTGCTGTTTGTGAAGAAGAAGGATGTTACTATGAGGATGCGCATTGATTATAGGCAGCTGAACAAAGTCACAATCAAGAACAAGTATCCTTTGCCACATATTGATGATCTATTTGACCGGCTCCAGGGAGTGAGGGTGTTCTCCAAGATTGATTTGAGGTCTGTGTATCACTAGTTGAAGATTTGGGATTCAGATATCCTAAAGACAACATTCAGGACATGGTATGGTCATTATGAGTTCCTCGTGATGTCTTTTGGGCTAAAAAATACACTAGGAGCATTCATGCATATGATGAACAGTGTGTTTCATCCTTATCTCGACTTGTTTGTTATAGTGTTCATTGATGATATACTGGTGCTCTCTTGTAGCCAGGAGGAGTATGCCCAACATTTGAGGACTGTGTTACATCGGTTGATGGTAGAGAAGCTTTATGCCAAGTTCTCCAAGTGTGAGTTTTGGCTCCGTTTAGTGGTATTCTTGGGTACATGGTGTCCAATGAGGGTATTCAGGTGGATCCGAAGAAGATAGAGGTGGTTCAGAGTTGGCCCAAGCTATCTTCAGCTATAGAGATTCGAAGCTTTCTCGGCTTGGCTGGTTATTATCATTGCTTCGTGTAGGGTTTCTCGTCTATTGCATTGCCCTTGATCAAACTGACCTAAAAGGGTGCTCCTTTCAGGTGGTCAGATGAATGTGAGGAGAGCTTTCATAAGCTCAAGACTACCTTGACCTCAGGTCAAGTTCTAGTTTTTCCATCAGCTTCAGGCTCTTATAAGGTGTATTGTGATGCTCCCAGATCGACATTAGGTGTGTGTTGATGTAGGAGGGTACAATGATTGTTTATGCTTCATGCCAGTTGAAGCCTCATGAGAAGAACTACTCTGTTCATGATTTGTAGTTTGCTGTTATTGATCATGCATTGAAGATTTGGAGGCATTACCTCTACGGTGTGTCTTATGAGGTGTTTACGGATCATCGGAGCCTCCAACGTTTGTTCAAACAAAAAGATCTAAATTTGAGGCAACGAAGATGGTTGGATCTACTAATGGACTATGATATCACCATTTTGTATCATCTCGGGAAGGCCAATGTGGTGGCCGATGCCTTGAGTAGGAAGGTAGTAAGTATGGGTAGCCTTGCATTCACTCCAGTTGGTGAGAGACCGCTTGCAGTCGATGTTCAGGCCTTGGCCAACTGTTTGTGAGATTGAATATTTTGGATCCCAGTTGGGTTGTAGCTTGTATGGTTTCTCGATCTTCCTTATTTGACCGCATCAGAGAGCGCCAATATGATGATCCCAATTTGCTTGTCCTTAAGGAAATGATTCAACACGGTGATGCAGAGATGTGATTATTAGGGATGATGGGGGTATTGAGGATGCAAGGTCGTATATGTATGCTGGGCTACGTGATTGGATTCTTGAGGAAGCCCACAGTTCACGATATTCTATTCATCTAGGTGCTGCGAAGATGTATCAGGACTTGAGGAAACACTATTGGTGGAGGAGAATGAGGAAGGCTATAGGGGGGTTTGTAGCTCGGTACCTTAACAGTCAGCAGGTGAAGTATGAGCATTAGAGACAGATGAATTGCTTCAGAGGATAGATATTCCAAAGTGGAAATAGGAGCAGATCACTATGGATTTTGTAGTTAGGCTCCCACAGACTTCGAGGAAGTTCGATGCTATTTTAGGTGATTATGGATTGGCTGACCAAGTCCGCGCCCTTCATTCCAGTTGGGACTACTTATTGTTCGGAGCTGTTGGCTGAGATTTATATCCCCAAGACTGTTCGTCTTCATGGGGTGCCAGTGTCCATCATTCAGATCGGGGCACAAAATTTACATCACAGTTCTGGAGAGCAGTACAACAAGAGTTGGGCATCCAAGTTGATTTGAGCATAGCATTTCACCCTCAAACGGATGGACATTCCAAGCGCACTATTAAGATATTGGAGAACATGCTACGAATTGTGCCATTGATTTTGGGGGTTCTTGGGATCAGTTCCTGCAGCTTGCAGAGTTTTTTTTACAACAACAACTACTAGTCGAGCATTCATAAGGTTTTGTACGAGGCTTTGTATAGAAGGCGGTGTAGATCTTTGGTGGGTTGGTTTGAGCTGGGTGAGGCTAGGCTATTGGGCACTGACTTGGTTCAGGATGCTTTGGACAAGGTTAAATTGATTCAGGAGCTGCTTCGCACGACATAGTCCAGATAGAAGAGTTATGCCGACAGGAAGGTCCATGATTTGCATGGTTGGGGAGAAGGTTCTGCTCAAGGTTCACCCATAAAGGGTGTTATGGGATTCGGAAAGAAGGGAAAGTTGAGCCCTCGGTAAAATGAGTCATTTGAGGTACTTCAAAATATTGGGGAGATGATTTACAATATTGCTTTGCCACCTAGTTTGTCGAGTGTGCATCTAGTATTTCATGTTTCTATGCTCTGGAAGTATGTCGACGATCCGTCTCATGTTTTGGATTTCAGTACGGTTAAGTTGGATGGTGATTTGACTTATGATGTGGAGCTGGTGGCCATTTGAGATCGATTGGTTCAAAAGTTAAGGTCAAAGAATATAGCTTCAGTGAAGGTGCAATGGAGAGGTCACCTAGTTGGGGAGGCTACTTGGGAGACCGATCGGGAGATGCGGAGAAGATATCCACACCTATTTACAACTCCAGGTATGTTTCTAGACCCGTTTGAGGACAAAAGTTTGTTTAAGTGGGGGAGGATGTAGTCCCGTTCCCCTATTTACTGCTCCTTTTGTGATTTACAGCTGTTATATGACTTACCGAGTTAGTCAGTTCAGTCCGGAAGAATCTCAAAATTAATTAAAACACTTAGTCTCATAATGGAAAGCTTAAGTTGAAATGGTTGACCGGATATTAACTTATATGTATACTACTTCGTAGCGGAGTTTTGATGGTTCTGTTAGCTCCCTTGGGTGATTTTGGACTTAAGAGCATGTCCGGATTGTGATTTGGAGGTCCGTGGTTGAATTAGGCTTGAAATGGCAAAAATTAAATTTTTGAGAAGTTTGATCGGGGATGGATTTTGGTATTGGGGTCGGATTGGGATTCCGGAAGTTGGAGTAGGTTTGTGGTGTCATTTGTGACGTGTGTGCAAAATTTGGGATCAATCGGACGTGATTTGATAGGTTTTGGCGTTGGTTGTAGAAATTGGAAGTTTCAAAGTTCATTAGGCTTGAATCTGCGTGCAATTCATGTTTTTGATGTTGTTTGAGGTGATTTGAGGGTTCAACTAAGTTCGTTTATGTTATAAGACTTGTTGGTATGTTTGGTTGAGGTCACGAAGGCTTTGGGTGGATTTTGGGTGGTTAACGGATTAAGTTTGAACATAAAGAATTAGCTGAAGTTGGCAGCTGGTGGTGTAAGCGCACCTGCGGAGTGGGCACCGTAGATGCGAGCTCGCAAAAGTGAGAAGCGGACCGCAGAAAGGATCAAGAAGAAGTAGGCATAGGTCGTAGGTGCAAGGTTCTTTTCATACCTACGTGTCTGCAGATGCAGTGCATTTGGCGCAGAAGCAGGAATGAGAGGGGAGACTGGTCCACAGAAGTGGACACTTTAGCGTAAATGCGCAACCATAGAAGCGGGGTTGAGGCCGCAGAAGCTATTGGTCGGCAAGAGTGAACTCTGAAGAAGCAGATGGTAGACTACAGAAGCGATGCCGCAGAAGCAGCTAAGTCTGCAGAAGCGGAATGAATGGGTAGAACATATAAAAGCAAGGGTTCGCTATTTTTCTTCGTTTTGGACATTCCAAGCTCGGTCTAAGGCAATTTTTGAGAGGGTTTTTGAGGAGATTCTTGAGGTAAGTCCCTTGTGCTTGTTTTTGATCAAACATCTTGTTTCCTCATTGATTTCTCTCGTAGTTTGTGTGTTTTTGAGGTGTAATTTGGGGGGGGGGG